>JACEFZ010027781.1:235000-272500 GCA_014155875.1 Cepaea nemoralis | reverse complement strand
TTACCATTATTATTTTCTTTGAATAACGAAGACACAAACAATAGATTGCACGATTTATTGCCTGGTATATTTCGCTGCATCTCGTCAGGTACATACTGCAGAAATCACACAACTTACGTGAATTAATTAGATAAATCATTCAAACTGAAATATACACATGTTCGCACAGTAATGTCGATTGTCTACCACGGTAATTTTAAACTGACTAACATGTCTTTCTGCTTACACAAGGACGGCTTACGAAGGTTGATTAGTATAGCTTCAGCAAACTTTAACAATCGACTACTTTGTGTGTTGAACAACACACGGAAGGCACTGTCTCTTTCAACCACGTGCCCACTCTCGAGCACATGTCTCCCGACCGATGAAGCCAGACTTTTCCGGTTTGTCGGCCTGCCTAGGCTACCATCTTCTGTGTGTAGTATCTTGTCCAACCAATTCGGAATATGTTCCGAAACCCTGCAATGTAACTGTCGCTCAGTTATGCCTATGTAGATGGCCTCGCATCTGCATGTAAATTCTTCTTGTACAAGGTGAACATCGCAGAGAACAAATCACTGAGCACTGAAAAGATAACTACGTCAGTACTAGACAACCCAGAGAAATATGTGAGGAACTTATCGTCGTACGTACTCAACAACATTGAAACGGAGGCCCTTGCATACGGATTAAAATTCTGCATAAAGCCCAAACACATTAACCGTGTTGAGTCGCAAGCACAATTTGAAATGTTGTTTGATCAAGTCTCCAAGTTATCACCTACTTCTGCTGAGTCAGTCGGGTGGCTGAAGGCCAAACTGGTAGATTTAGAACACCAGTATCGCACAACCCCCTCTAAACAGACATGTCCGCTGACCAACGAACACCTTACTGCCTTAAAAGCGTTAAAGGACAACAAAACCCTTGTAATATTGAAACCTGACAAAGGGAGTGGTGCAGTACTGATGGACATATCAGACTACCAGAGAAAAATGGATGATATATTATCAGACGCATCTAAATTCAGAGTAGAGCAAACAGTCAACAAGTCGGAGGACCTGGATGCAAAAATGAGGAAAGAAATCCAGTCACTTGTGAATGCAGGACTCATCAGTGAGGCCACTGCAAAAACGCTCACACCGCGTGGCTCTCAAACACCTCAGATGTACGGTCTACCCAAGCTTCACAAGCCCGGCTCTCCACTAAGACCGATCCTTTCCATGGTTAACTCGGCACAACACCGAATGGCGAGATGGCTAGCTGAAATTTTAAAGCCAAAACGACAGTCATTCGATCCAAGAACACTCAGGGATACATTCAAACTGGTGGAATTATTGGATACTATGGACATAAACAGCAAACACATGGCATGCATGGATATTGCCTCTTTATTCACCAACGTTCCATTAGATGAGACCGTGAATATAATAAGCGAACGCATTAGAGACAAACAACTAAAACTAGGCATACCATCAGCTATTCTAGAGAGGCTATTAAAATTATGTACTGCCAACATACAATTCACCTTTCTAAACAAGTCATATCGCCAAATTGACGGAGTGGCCATGGGGAGCCCACTTGGACCTATTCTAGCGGACATCTTCATGGCACACTTAAAAGAAAAGAGATCTTCAGAAATCAATAACTTGGTCTTTTACCGTCGTTACGTGGACGATATACTAATTATCACCACAGACTAGCTACAAGCAACGTCGTTCCAGGCCACAATGAACGAGACACGTATAAACATCTCTTTATCTATAGAACACGAACACAACGAAGCGTTGCCGTTTCTAGATATCCTAATGAGACGTATAGCAGATGGCACAATTCAAAGATCGGTATACCGCAAAGAAACATGGACTGGCCAATACTTAAATTTTCAGAGCTTCGCACCTGTCCAGTACAAACGGGGCTTAGTACGGACCCTGTTTGACTGCGCTAGGAAGTTATGCACCCAGGACACACTGACAGAGTAATTTAAAACTCTGAAGAATGCCTTAAACCTGAATGGGTACTCCACAGGATTTATTAAGCGCCACTGCCAACAGCCCAAACCGAAATCAGAAGTAACTACAGTCCCTAAACTCAAAGTATTCATCCAGCTAACCTTCCGAGGAGATGACGTAATGCAACGTCTGCGGGACCGCCTCACCACAGCAGTTGAGCGAACATTCTGTGCTGCAGCTCTAGTCATCAGGTACAGAAACACACCGATCTCAGTCCCAGCAGTAAAAGAACCTGCAGCTTTGTACGCCAAATCAAATTGTATTTACCAATTTACATGCAGATGCGAGGCCATCTACATAGGCAGAACTGAGCGACAGTTACATTGCAGGGTTTCGGAACATATTCCGAATTGGTTGGACAAGATACTACACACAGAAGAAGGTAGCCTAGGCAGGCCGACACACCGGAAACGTCTGGCTTCATCGGTCGGGAGACATGTGCTCGAGAGTGGGCACGTGGTTGAAAGAGACAGTGCCTTCCGTGTGTTGTTCAACACACAAAGTAGTCGATTGTTAAAGTTTGCTGAAGCTATACTAATCAACCTTCGTAAGCCGTCCTTGTGTAAGCAGAAAGACATGTTAGTCAGTTTAAAATTACCGTGGTAGACAATCGACATTACTGTGCGAACTTGTGTATATTTCAGTTTGAATGATTTATCTAATTAATTCACGTAAGTTGTGTGATTTCTACAGTATGTACCTGACGAGATGCAGCGAAATATGCCAGGCAATAAATCGTGCAATCTAATGTTTGTGTCTTCGTTATTCAAATTCATCACGGGAAAACATTGTTTTGAATTATTGTCTTTGTTGCTGTTGTCTTTGTTTAGTATTATCTATCATATCGAATGCTTTTTTGAAGCTATAAACATCGTTCCACATAAAGTATTGTTGCTAATATTTTGATGCCAGTTTTCTATCATGTTTGTTAGGACCGTATGGCAGGAATCTTTAGGCTCAAATTCTGACTGCCTGTCAGCTATTGGTTTGTTGCGAACTAAGTGCTCTAGTTTTGTTTTGTGGATGTGATTTTCTAGCGGTGTGGATAAAGAGAATAATGTGGAAATTGGCCTATAATTACTCATGATACAATCGTCTAATGAAACAGCTTTTAAATGAGCATACACTTTAGCGATTTTAAAGGCTGATGGGAAGTGACCTTTGGTGAGACATTGATTGTATATAAATTTAGTGACTCGCAGATCGCCGGTGCAGAATAGCGAAGGATCCTATTACTGATTCCATCTAGTCCTGATGAGTTATTGTTTTTTAGGTTACTGAGATGAGTAAATACTTCAGTGGTCGTCATTCGCGGTATGTTTGTGGGAATGTCTCCATAGCATTTGCTCTCACGGAAAGGTGATAATAAAGATATGTCATGAGGCACATCTGGTATTTCAGCCTTCAGTTGGTTTATGTCAGACTGAAAGAAACTACTGAATTGATCACATGTAATCTGATTTGATGGTAACGATTGTGATGATTTGTGTTTGTTTGTCAAGGTATTAATTGATTTCCACACATCTTTAGTGTTGGTTTTATCTATTATTAAGTTCTTAAAATAGTTTTTCTTTTCCTTTCGACTAACATATTGAACTTTGTTTCTCAGACTACGGTATATAGTTAGATCTCTATTTTTATGTGCCCTGTCCCGGTCTCTCATAAGTTCAACTACCTCCTGTGTGATCCACGGGGGCTTAGTGTGATTTTAACACGAACTTCCTTAAATGGAACATGCTTATCAAATACGCTAAGAAAGGTCTTCAGCCTTTCCAGAGCATCATCTGGGTCAGGAAGCTGGTAAACATAGTCCAGAGTTGAATTGAGCAAGTCTTGTAAAAAGGCATCTTGATTGAAGTTTTTATAATTTCTATATTTTATACTTACATGTTTGTGTTTCGGAGTTTTGGTACCTCTTTTCGACCCCGTGCAACATACTGGGTAGTGGTCGCTCATTGCATTAATAGGTACAGTACATTCTGTGATGTTTTCAGCACACCTAGTATAGATATGATCTTTAAGTGTTGCAGATGATATTGTTATTCTAGTGGCTTGTCTGACTAACTGTTGGAAGTTATGTGACTCTATTATGTTTTCCCATGTTTTGTTTGATTTCTTAGTGTCAATGTGAAGTCGCCTAGCAGTATTATCTCTCTAGCATTACTAAAGACAACATCCATCATAGTGGTGAATTTTTCATACCAGATATTTCCTGCACTGGGATTTAGATGAAGATAGCCAACTACTAGGGGTATGCGATTTTAAAGCTTAACCTCAAGCCATACACACTCAATCTCACAGGTTTCAAAATGTAGCCTACGGTGGACGTTAAGCGAGTTAGAAATATAAACTGCAATACCCGTCTCTTGTTTCTGATATGGATCTCTTCTAATGGTTTTAAAGCCTCTGATAGCGATGTCATCATCTGAGATGTTGCTATTTAATCGACTTTCGCTAACGCCGAACATGTGAAAATTTTGATTAACTGTAAGTGATAGTTCAGGCTGCTTCCATAATAGATGGCAGAAATTTAAATGCCTGATTCTGAGCCCAGTATTACTGAGCCAGTGTTCGTACTTATTAGACATTTTAACAATGCGTAATCATTATTTTTTTTAAAACATAAATGAATACAACTTACGTCCCATGTAACAATACACACTCTAAAGTACGTAGAAGCAGTAATATCTTTATCAATATACACGCACACACACAGAATACGTATAAAGATCAGTAAGGATGATCAATGAAGACCCCCTAACTCACAGTATAAATGCGATAAAATCTATATCTATAAAACAGAGTGTATGTGACTTTGTTTGTTTGTATTGGATGGGTTCGATAACGGTACATCCGATTGAGATGAAATTTTCTATACGTCTTCCTTTCATTCCTGTGCAACCGACTATAATAGTTTCATAGTGTAAAATCTTCTACTTATTTAATAACATTTACTTTTTCATTTTTCATTATATAAGTTCTATATAGCAGGGGGACTTCACTCTAGAAAAGTTATTTCAAGGGGCATAACTTTTAATAACATTTCTATATACATTATAGTCATATTGTTGGACTTACTTGCACTATTGTTAAACTCTTTGTCTATAGTTATTTTCAGGCATATGAGTTACAATAAATAATGATATAATCTTTAAGGCATTTTCAAAGTTTGCATAAAAATAATGCATAATGCATAACATTGTAACCCATCTTTTTCTGCTTACAGAACTTATCAACTGTCATGTCGGTGATTAAAAACAGTTTTCATTAAAAATAATGAATGGTGTGTGGAAGGACATTCTTTTAAGGTACTGTGCGCCAGGAGCTGGGCGAAACCACGCCGGGTCAGATAGATAGACAGACAGACAGATAGTCGGGAACGGAAGCTTATTTGACTACTTATATGAATTAAATGACATGCTCCCCACCAGGGACTGGGTGAAGCCGGGCCGGGTCAGACAGACAGACAGATAGACAGACAGTCGGGAACGGGAGAGCTTATATGACTACGTATATGAATTAAATGAGATGCTCCCCACCAGGGACTGGGTGAAGCCGGGCCGGGACAGACAGACAGACAGACAGATAGACAGACAAACAGATAGTCGGGAACGGGAGAGGTTATATGACTACGTATATGAATTAAATGAGATGCTCCCCACCAGGGACTGGGTGAAGCCGGGCCGGGTCAGACAGACAGACAGACAGATAGACAGACAGACAGATAGTCGGGAACGGGAGAGCTTATATGACTACTTATATGAATTAAATGAGATGCTCCCCACCAGGGACTGGGTGAAGCCGGGCCTGGTCAGCCAGACAGACAGACAGACAAACAAGCAGACAGACAGACTGATACATAGACAGATCCCCTCCAGGGCCTGGGCGAAGCCGGGCCGGGTCAAGTAGTGTATTATAAAAGATATCCAACTAAGTGTCAATCTCTGTAACTTCAAAATGAATCAATGTTTATAGTCACGTACAATCTAATACGTTGCTATTTAGAATAATAACCAAGTATGCACATAAACTTTCTAGGAGAGGCTCATTCTTGTACCGAGATCCGGTGTTGCTTTGTGCTGAATTGCTAGTAAATACCAGGCTGTGTTGGTCCTTGGTACAGCGACATCATAAATGCCTGACGAAGGCAAGCTGATCTAAAACGTGTGAGGTATAACAACTATGGGTTACAACGGAATGGATACTGTTGATTTCTCAAGAGTGTGTAACAACTTCCAACTACGGGCTCTGATTTGTGGCTAACAGGAGGCTGTGGTGGCACGTTGTTGTTACTGCTGGATTGATCCTTGCTGTGGGGAAGAGGAACGTATCTTCAAAATTATCACCCTACTGTGTGAAAGACGACGTATTGTACGGATTTGGTGTGGTGGAAATGTTCCGTCTGGCTTGGATATCGAGTGCCGTGGTTATGAGTGGTCTGATCTCTTCTGGCCTATTAGTACTTGATGTGGCGAAGTATGTCGTCTGGCTTGAGTTTGAGGTGGTGTAGCTAAAAGTGTCCTACGAGATCCAGTATTGGATGTAGGTTGTGTACGTTCTGGGTATTTGATATTTTTGGAGAGCAAGTTGGTGTCCAATGTAGACAAATGTACTTGATCCTTATAAAGTCGCTTTTTAGGTGCTCCAGACTGTGAAGTAAACAGCGGTGTGCTGTTGATGAACTGTATGTTATTGTGAGAAGAAAACTTCTACAATATGTTGTTATTTATGTCAGCTAGACGACGCTGGAATCCATAACTCGGTGATATGATGGAGGAGAAGAAAATGGACAAATTAGGAAAAGTGTGACTTAATCAGTTCAAGAGCACCAGCAGTTGAGATGCTGTGTTTTGCAGGTTGTTTATGGTGTCATTAATACCAATATGAACGCTTGCCTTTGTAACGTAACGATTTACAGCCAACCTCCTAATCTTGTCTGTTAGCCGGTCTACACCAATCCCAGGCAATGGGATTATGGAATCAATGTCTTTGTCTGAAGTGGCCATCCGGTCGCTGTATAGACCTTTCATTAGAGAGTCGCCTAGTATAATGTGTGTACAGTCGGGTCGTGCTGTCTGCACATGTTGGTTGTCAGTACGCCTTGCCCGTTCTTTCTCTCATTTAGCAGCAGTCTGTACGTCTCCATGTGACTCTCCCTTATTTTCCTGGAGGCGTGTGTTGTCTGTTGACAGTGCACTACAGCACTGTATGTTTCCCTGGCGAATTTTCTTGAAGCAATTCGAATCTGTTGCTTATTTTTACACCAGTGGAATAGACTGCTTGTAGCGTTTTATCTTCCTCTGCACGATGAGGTTTTTTCGCGTCTTGTTTAGCTATTTGTTTTTGGTGAAACTGGGCTTCTAGATTCTCCGAAGTTGATACAGCTGCTTGGGAATAACACGCTTGTTCAGTTGGGTTGGTGGTGGACTCGTGCTGTAAAGTTTCTATTGTTTTTCTCAGCAACAGATTTTCCTCTCTCAGGAGCGTGATTTCTGCTTTGAGAGCAGTGTAGTTACTGCTGGTCTTGCTATTAGCTTCAATTTCGCTGTAACAGTAGCAGTGAGCGCCTTTAAGGATTGTTCTATTACCTCAATGCGCCTATAACAATCGCACGATTTTCCATTGATAGTTGGCGTGTTATCTAAGGCTGGTATTTCTTCTGCTACTCTTACGTTGAGCTCTACGTTGTTTTGGAGGTGCTCCATTGGATATTCAATGGCCAAGAGCACTGGTGGGGTAGCTGGCCTCGTGTTGATGGTATTGTCCTGTTCATTCATTCTATGTGTTAGTTGAGAAAAATTGTCTGCTGTGATGTCCACAGCTGTAGTTGTGGGCTGTGTAGATTCTGATTCCTCACTCGAGACGAGCATGTTGATGATATCTTGTGTCTTTGATATGTCTCTACTCGTGAATGTATGTATTGAGTTCTCCAGCTCGACAACGTCTGATTTTAGCCAAGATTTAATGATTTCAACGCTGCCCTGAGCTAATAATTTGTTCTTCGAGTGGTGCAAGTGTATTGTACGGACTGGCGTCGTAATAAGGTCTTCCACGTTGGCCCCGCACCTATCTTGTCTGTGTTGAATTAGTTCAGGCTTGTAATAATTGATGAGGCACGTTCGAAATGCCTCATAATGGAGTGTATTGTTAAAGGATACTGTAACACACTGGCCAGAGTTGGTGTGTTGGACGACTCGGTCGACTGGGTTCACACACCTGGCTAGCTTGGTCTTCACTGCCTTCTCTTTGTTTAGTGTGTATGTTTTATTCACTGTCGATCGTAAACTGGATCTTGTTTTAACACCAGTCATCCCCAGAGAGGCCTCTCCTATCGATGACATTACTGCATCATGTTATCAAACCCGTTTGAAGAATGCAGCGAACTCATTGTAGTCTAGACGCGCCGCGGGCAATTTGAAGTCATGTGTTGTGGTTGGTTTGGTTTGGTAATTGAGACAAGAACATAGAACTGATCAGGGACTTGCGATAGTGTGTGCTTGGCGACTTACCACGTGCTAGTCACGTATGGTTTAATCACACGTTGTCGTTAATCGATAATTGGTAGATTTTAAATTGAATGACCTTACCGTGCATTTATCAAAGAAACCCTTATTTCACTAAATAACAGTCACATAAACTTAAGATACTAATTGGTATTAGATCCAGTTTTAGAACTAACACAATGATATACACAGCATCTCGACTGAAATAGGCAAAACTTTGATAAATTCTATAAAAATTGGGAGAGCTTGTGAAAACATGTCCGCTCGTAACCGGACCGGAGAGAACCGGAGAGCTCGTAACCGGAGAGAGAGAGTGTGTGTGAGAGAGAGAGTGTGTGAGAGTGAGAGAGAAAGAGAGAGAGTGAGAGAGAGAGAGAGTGAGAGAGAGTGAGAGAGAGAAACAACCTTTTATGGTTATACGATGAGAAGAGAGACATGGGGGGGGTGGGGGGGGGGGGGGGGGAATTGTGGCAACTGGAAAGACCTATGGGAAAAGAGGCAGGAGCAAACCAAGATTAATTATCTTGGAATATCTGAGACGGTGGTATGGGGGAATATCATCAGCAGTGTTGATCCAGAAAATCAAAAATCAAGATCTACCGACGTCTACACGAACGCCTCGCCAGCTCACAAGACAGATGATGATGATGATGATGATGATGATGATGATGATGATGATGATGATGATGATGATGATGATGGTGGTGGTGGTGGTGGTGGTGGTGGTGGTGGTGGTTGTGGTGGTTGTGGTCGTGATTATGATGATGATTATGTTGATGGTGATTATAATGATGATGATGACGATGATGATGATGATCGTGTTGATGGTGGTGGTGGTGATGGTTGTGATGATGATGATGATGATGATGATGATGATGATGATGATGATGATGATGATGATGAGTTTGCCATTGCTATCTGAATGAGAAGTAAAGTATACGTCCAACTTAAAATCCTGAAGCGAATGAAACCTGTACGCCGCCATCAGAAGGTCGGACGTCGCAAGGTGTACTAGAAAATGTGTGGATGCCGAAAGAAATTAAACTGAGCACCAAGCAGAATGCTCTGTTCTAGCGTTAAATTGCTTCGAACGTATTGATCAGAAGCGTGAATAAAGAACACGATTACAAATAAACTAAATGTATTTACACCTTGCCCTCTTGATAGACGATAGTCTGTTACATTGTTTTTCATAATAACTACAACCAATGGCGGTAGTGAATGTGACTGATCAGACCAATTCGAACTGAAAATATCTGTCCACAGTGGATGCATGAGAACACAAGATCATTTCCACCATCATACACCATCTGATATCTCGCGCTCAGTGGCCAATTGATTTGAATATATAATCCGTAATTGCTACCTCTCGCGCTGATTCTGAGTCCGGCCAAGACTAGGGGTGGAGTTACACATCACCATAGCACAAAGTCTGGGTTGAATTGTAGAGATCATGTGTTTCCCATGCAGCATGATCCCTCTCTCTGCCTGCCTAGTTTACTCCAGAGGAAAGGTAACACCAATACATCGGGAAAACGACAAGCTGCAGAAGCCGCCAGATCAACAACACAATGCTCTAACTGCTCATCTTTCAGGGCTTGATCCTAGACCACTTGCCAACCAAGGCCTGAGGCCTGGTTTTCCTGCCATGACATTTAGTCTTTAGGTTGCATTTCTTCGCTAAAGGGTAAGACTTGTACCCTCCCAATTTCGCTCCTCAATCCGAATACGTTGGTACAATGTTGGGTGTCGGGTTTCGTGAGCGCCGTCCAACATTTGGCGCTAATAGAAAGCAGGTAGTACCGCCTTCTGTGATATCTGACTAAGAAATGACATTCAAATAAACTAATAATTTTCATCAATGGGTGTATGTGCAAACTAAGAAGACTAAAAGGTCTCCCAAAAATCACCAATGGTGAGACAAAGACCAGTCAATCAAGAGGTGACGAAAACAAAACATAGGACCTGCATTGAGGCAACCTCAGAACAAACTAAATATTAGGGCCGTTGTCTAGACAAAGGAACTAGAGGAAGACCTAAAGCACATGGAGAAAATAAGTCGGCATAGAAATGAATGATATCGGGAGTACATAACCGGAGCAGCATGGGATAGATAATGATAGGAAGACTTGCAGTAGATGTGTCGAGGGCCTACACCCAACTGTTGGATAAAAGAGTGGGAGTTCGCTTCCTCCTCATCTCCTTTTCCCAGACATTTCTCAAGAAATTGAAAAACCGAACCATATTATCCGAAGTCTTCCATTATATGTAGCACAGGGTGTTGGTCCCACTGTCTATCTGATAACATTATGTCTTACTCGGTCTCGGATAGTTAAGTTGGCAGTTCTCCTCAAGCATCTTAACTCACAGGTGTTGATTTAGCGTAAGTGTGATTTGGATAATGACCAAGTTTGACAGTTGTAGCATAAGGTTGGTATATTGAATATCAGTTGCTGAAATGCTTGCAAATGATCAACATTAGACAAATATGCTAAACATAAACATATCCGAGTTCTCACTTTCTGTTATTTTGATGTGAGTCCTTTGGAGACCGAGTTTTATCTCTTAAGTCCTTCGCATTGACGTTCAGGTAGTAAACCCCCAAACAAGCTTGCACATATTGGAGTTAAGCTGAGTTAAGTTGAGTTAAGATGAGTTGAGTTGAGTTGAGCTAAGCTGAGTTGAGTTAAGTTAAGTTGAGTTAAGGTGAGTTAAGTTGAGTCAAGAACTGTCACATGCCCATACGGGAGTGCGGGGGAATGAGCAGGCGGATGGGCTGGCAGGAATGTTGAAGTTTGCCGGTTAAGTTAGTGTTGTATGTTGATGTTTACTGGTTAAAGTTGTGTTATATGTGGATGGTTTGAATCTGTATCAATAACTGATGTTTTAAACTATCGATTTTACATAACCACGGTGCCATGGTGGTTAGGATGATTGACTGCCAAGATAGTGGGTTTGGTTCAAGCCCGAGCTGGGGCTGGATATTTGTTCCCACATGTACTGCTGTAAGGTCGACCCAGCTCCATACAAATGGGTACAATACCGTTTGTCTGAATGTTCGGAGAAATGTCTGAGATAAACAGATGAGGCAGAAGCGAACTGCCGCATCTTTATTCAACTGTGGAGGGTAGGTCCTGAACGGATTCACTGCAAGTCTTCCTATCGTTATATATCCCATGCAGCTCCGGCCATGTACTCCAGGCATCATTCATTTCTATCCCGACTTCTCGTCTCCATGTGCTTTAGGTCTTGTTCTATTCCCTGTGCCTAAATTAAACTAAATGATATTTTTACGGTGAGCTGTGCTGTAGTAAATGTGCCCAAGGCGGCGAGAGGAACGCTTTAAAGACATTCTGAAGATCTCACTAAAAGCTTTTGGAATTCATCACGACACTTGGGAAACTGCTACCAAAGACCGAAATTCGAGGTGTACATTATTACGTAAGGGTGTAGTCACTTGTGAAGTAAACGGGACTGCAAGAGCTGTGACAAAAAGACTGGACAGAAAAACCACTGCAGGAGAGCCTCCTCATGGAACGTCAAGCATTCTTTGCCCACATTGCCAAAGAACATTTAGAGCAAACATAGGCCTTACCAGCCATCTTAGAACTCACGACTCCAAACGTCCAACCCCATTGGAAGAAATAAATTGTCATCATCATTCTTGATGGACAGACAAAATTTCCTTTGCCTAGACATAGGCCCTTATATTTATATTCTTCTGTTGTTATCTCAGTGCAGGTCTTATTGTTTCGTCACCTTTTGATTCCCTGATATTTGTCAATTTCTCTTCATTGGTGATTTGTGACTGTGAGGCCAGGTGGAGAAAGCGGAGGACAGGCTGAGCACCCTTATGTGGAGAGAATGATATAGCGGGGTATCGACAGGGGTTCTGGACGAACCTCAAAACTGACAGGGAAGACCAGGAGAACATTCAATCAGATGGCAGTTGAAACAATTAGCAGTATGAATCTTCTCTGGCTGTTGAGCGAGGGGGCGAAGCGCCTATGGGAATGTCATGAGTGTAATGATGGCGTTTCTTAGCTCAACTTAACTCAACAACTCAACTCAATAACTCAACAACTCAACTCAACTCAACTCAACAATTCAACTATACTCAGCTCAACAACTCAGCAACTCAACTCAACTTAACTCAATTCAAGAACTCATCTCAGCAACTCAACTCAATAACTCAGTTCAACATCTCAGCTCAAAAGCTTAACTCAATAACTCATCTCAACAGCTCTACTCAACTCAACTCAACAACTGAACTCAACCCAACAGCTCAACCCGACCCAACAACTCAACTACTGTCGGAGTGACGTTGGTGTAGAGATTTGTCTTGCCAGAACACAAAAGCACCATCGCCACGGGAGATCTGTTGCCTAGCTATCTTTCCCCTCTCCAAACAAAGACAACAGCGCGGGGTGTACGACCGGTATTGGCACTCCACATCAGCTGAGAGGGATATCCATATAGCCAGGCCAAGACTGACCACAGAATGCCTGGCTGGAGACGGCCTAGGGTGGTAGGGCTTCTTCCACAGGTTGTGTTCGTTGCATTGTCAATATCCGTCTGCGTTTTTGCGAATGTTTTATCCAATCCCGCATACCCGCGTGCGAAACACAACTGCATGCGATTTGGAATCATACTGTTTTGCGTTGGTTTTCATACAATGGTATGAGTGGCGGTCGTTCAGAAATCAATGGCAAACTACCTAACGTAAACTTCCCAAGGAATCTTCATCATCGTCAATACTATGCCGGTGGTCATGTTTCGCCATCTCACTCGATCACCAGCGTCGTGGATCAGCTCTGTGTTCTTGTCTCGATCATGCTACGTGGCCAAATCATCCAGATATCTACTTCTCTGCCTCCCCTTAGTTCTTTCCCCCTCAATCTTGCCAGTTGTCACCAAGTTCTCTAGTTTTTGTCTTTTTTCTCATAACGTGTCCAAAATATTGTGACAGCCTACGTCTAATTACTGTAATCACTTTATGGTTTTAACTTGCCTCTTGTTGGACTTGCTCATTGGTTTTTCTGTCTGTCCATGGTATTCGTTGCATGTTTCTCACAAACCACATTTCTACTGTCATCAGATGCTTTTCAGCTTTTCTGCTCATCGTCCACGTTTCACATACATTCAAAAGTACAGGTATTATGTAGCACTTAAACACTGTTTTTCTTGTTGCAGTTGACATCTTTTGTATTAGTCAGCATGTTTTCCATTTTGAAAAAGATTACCTATGCCACAACGATTTCTGTTCTAATCTCTCCAAGACACCTCCCAACAGTTCACAAGAAACCACAAATAGTCAACAAGAAAAGATTGATGTGGTTGACTGCGACGTCCCGTAAACGGATATGCAGCTAGCTGCCATTATCCTTAACCCTAGGGGCCGAGGGGAAAAACAGGGGGGGGGGGGGGAGGAGAATGACTGCAACCGCAAAACTTATTGATATTTCCAACCAGGCGGAAAGCATTTAGTTAGGCCGCGCCTCAATGCGGAGAAATATGCAACACGGAGGTACTGACTACAAACAGAAAACGTTGTATCCACCCGAACAATGACAGAAAAGACAGACGGGTCGATGGTAAGATGAAAGAACTAGATAATTCACGACCAGAAAAACATATCTAGCTGAATAGCTTTTGTCCTTTGCTGGGAAATATAGATAGAAGCCGTAGCGGCGGTGATGTGGCAAGGAATCTGCAGGAGCGTGAGAGAAGCGAGGTTCTAATGCAGCCCGGTTCTAGACTCCGTCCTTGTAGAAAAAAAAGGGCGAGCCATCGATCTAGTTAAGCGCTAGGCCGGTACGCTAATTGTGACGTCATTTGCTGTCCTAGTTTCGCTGAGGTCGCCGAGGTTTCCCATGATTTTACCCTCCCGGGGACCCCGTCCCTTGGGGGAAAGCCGCGCGTGCACCAATCAGATTTCGGGGATTCCTGCAGGCCAATTACCGGTGAAAAATAATGACGTCACGGAGTCGATACGGCAGTCTGTGACGTCACGTTCTCTGCAGCGGCGGAAAAACTGGAATACCACGATTTTCCGGAATCATTCTGTAGAGCGAATCGCTGTGATTCAGTTGGCTATTTCACATTTTTTCCACGAGATTTCATCTGAGCATCATTTATCTTAATTTGAAAATGCCTAGCCACAGTTTGTACGTAAGTTAGTCTACTAGTGTGTGCTTTATTCTTCCTAATGATGGACTAGAGCCCGCGGTGCAATGTTAAAGGAAACCAAGGTAAAAGTGCATTTCATTTTCATATAAGCGAACAAACACACTGGAGTTACGCACCGATCTTTTGGACCCATTTTCATCGGGGCCTATTTCTTCGCTTCTTTCTTCGTTGAATCCGCAATCCCAAAACATCCCTTCAACAGCTACGACAACTTCATTATCGTTGATACCATCATCTTCGCCGTTATCATCAGCATCGGCGACTCTGTCTCTTGTATCTCAAGCGTTGCTAGGAATCTGCGAAGGTAAGTTTTGACATATTTTTTATTATTTTCATTGCATTTCAATTGTTTCTCGGTTTACTTATTGCTATAGTAGGTAACGGCTGCAGCTAGTTCTCAAGCTGAGCTATTTGTAAAGTAGGCGTGGCTGCAGATTTTACTACAGTGCGAACAACGCCAATTATGCTACAGTAATTACAGCCGTTGTTGTTACTACTGTATGCACTGCAGCAGTCATTATTATAGTAGATGCGGCTTATCTATTACTACAGTAGGTATGGCTGCAGCTATTAATATAATTGATACGGCTGCAGCTATTGACTGCAGTTATCATACAGTAGGTATGGCTGCCGTTATTGCTACACTAGATATGGCTGCAGCTATTGCTACAGAATGGGCGGGTGTAGTTATCTCTAAAGTTGATACGGCTGTAGTTATCTCTAAAGTTGATACGGCTGTAGCTATCTCTAAAGTTGATATGTCTGCAGCTATTACTACAGTATTTAAGTCTGCAGCTATTTCTAAAGTAGGAGCGTTTACATCGATTTCTATAGTTCGTGCCGCTGCAGATATTACTACAGAGGGCACGGCACAGTATTACTACAGTGGTTGCAGATACGGCTGAAGATTTTACTAAAATAGATACGGCCGCACATATTATTAACTTAGGGACGGTTGTAGCCGTTACATCCATAGATATGGTGGCAATTATTTCTAGTGCGGGTACGGCTGTAGCTATTCCTTAAGTAAATATGGCTGTAGCTATTACTACAGTGTCTACGGCTGCAGCTATTTATAAGTGCTCTTGCATCTATTACTAAAATATGTGCAGCTGCAGCTATTACTACAGTGTCTAGCTCGCTATTAAATGCTCTTATGATATCACTAAAATTGTGCATTGCAGCTAAAAAACATCTTGTCATCGCCTTGGAATTTGTGAAATGATGCTACACTAAACTCTCTTGTATTACTACTACTACAAATAAATCTCCTTACTGCGATTGACCCTTGGTAATTTATAATGATGGTGCTACTACTACCACTGCTACTACTACTTTCTACTACTACTACTACTACTACTGCTACTACTACTACTACTACTACTTACTACTACTACTACTACTACTACTACTACTACTACTAGAACTAACTACTACTACTAAATACTACTACTACTACTACTATACTACTACTACAATCCTACTACTACTTTCTACTACTACTACTACTACTACTACTACTACTACTACTACTACTACTACTACTACTACTACTATTACTACTACAAGTAATACTACGTTTATAAACTCCGTCATCCCCTTATCAAGCACAATTCTTTCCGGAGACCCCGGGGTCACGCCAGAGCCACGGATTTCGTGCGAGATGTTTCCGGCAACCAATAGCTCCTCTGTGAACAGAGACCCAGCTATAGGGATAAAACCGGGTGCAATGAAGTAGATGTTTTTGTGCTTTTTAACCCCTGTTTGTATATAATTGATATTACTACTGCTGCTCTGTTTCATCTTGACACCAAATCTAATACGACAACAAAGCGGAGAATGTCTGAATTCACAAGTAATCGCGCTTAGATGCCCGACCAACCAGAGACAATAAGTGAGTGCGGTTGTTATTATGGCTGTTGATTGTTGTCTCTTGGTTTCTCTGGAGTCAGTGTTATTCTCGGCATCTGCAATTAACGCTCATCGGAATGTGTGCAGGTACGTTACTTAACAAGAAAATAATCTCTGTTTATCGGTGTGTTAACTATCAACATAAATATTAAGGTTATAAATCCTCGCGTTATTAAGGCGGCACTGGTATTCAGCATTCAAGATTAACACGGTATTCAGATAACAGGGTATTCAGATTAACACGGTATTCAGATTAACACGGTCTTCAGATTAACACGGTATTCATAATAACACGTTATTCATAATCAACACGTTATTTAATATCAACACCGCATTCGCGATGTTATTCACAAATGTCTCTACATTTATCGTTAACTCTATATTAACCATTAACGCAACATTGACCATTGACTCTATACTGACCAGTGACTCTGCATTGGCCGTTACCTCCACATTGACCATTGACTCTACATTGACAATTGACTCTACATTGACCGTTACCTCCACATTGACCATTGACTCTATAATGACCTGTGCCTCCACATTGACCATTGAATCTACATTGACCGTTATCTCTAGATTAAACATTGACTCTTTATCGACCATTAACAGTCAACACCACATTAAGTATTAACTCTACATTGACCATTGACTCTAAATTGACAATAAACTCTATATTGAAAGTTGACTATACATTGACCATTGACTCTACATTGAAAATAAACTCTATCTTGAAAGTTGACTATATATTGACCATTGACTCTACATTTACCGGTGACTCTACATTAACTAGTGACTCTACATTAAAAAGTGACTCTACATTGACCGGTGACTGTACATAGACCTTTGTCTCTACATTGACCAGTGACTCTGCGATGACCTTTGCCTCTCTGCATTCACCGTTGACTCTAGATTTACCACTAACTCTTTATTTATCTTTTACTCTATACTGACCATTAACTCTACGCTCACCGTTGACTCTAGATTTACCACTAACTCTTTATTTATCTTTTACTCTATACTGACCATTAACTCTACGCTCACCGTTGACTCTATATTGACCGGTAACTCTACATCTACACTGACCATTAATTCCACTTTGACCTTTGACTCTACATTAAACGTTGATTCCAGATTGACCATTAACTCTACATTCATCGTGGACGGCAGACTGACCATTAATTCTACATTGACCTTTAACTCTACATTTACCGTTTACTCTATATTGATCATTATTAACTCCACATTCACAGTTGACTGTAGATTGACCAATAACGTTACACTGACTATTGACTCTACATTGTCAGTGGACTCTACATTGACAATTAACTCTACATTCACCGTTGACTCTAAATTGACCCTTAACTCTACATTGATCATTAACTCTACATTCACCTTTAACTCTGCATTGACCATTGTTTCTAAATTGACCATAGTTCACTGACCGTTGACTCTACATTGACCGGTGACTCTACAATGATCGTTAACTCGACATTGACAATTGACTCTACATTGATCATTGTCTCTAAATTGACCATAGACTGTACATTGACCAGTGACTCTACATTGACCGGTGACTCTACATTGACTATTGTCTCTACATTGATCATTGACTGTACATTGACCATAGACTTACATTGACCTGAAGCCACCAAACTCTCGCGAATGAGAATCGCCATTCCCAGATGTCGCTTGTTGTAGAAACATTGGAAGCCGGCTATTTGGAGTAACTGATCACCCAGTCTCGTCTCCTGTAGCGCAAGAATGTCGTTCCTAAATACCAGGTTTTCTAGAATAGGACCCCGTTGTTTTACGCTGGCACCGTCCCAGTATAGAATACGAGTATACATGAGGCCCAGACGATCACACTTAAGTCTTAAACGCCTCAACCCATTGACATGTCCAGTTGGGACAATGACGACATACAAGCGGTTAGAGTTCAATCCGGACTCCCATTCGTGTTGGTGAATGTTTATGCCCATAACGCGAGTATGGTTCGTCCCCCGCTGGTGACTTGCTGGATAACTGAGCCAGCCGCTCAGAAAGCAATGGCGAACTACTGAGCGTAATCTTGCCAAGAAATCAACAGACAGCTGAAAGATGCTGCTGTTGACAGCGATGTCCAGTAAAGGATATGCGAATTGTAAAAAAAAAAAAAAATCGCGAGGATGGACTTCCAGAAGTGGCAGTGCTTAAGTGACATAATAGGTCACGAGAGAAATGTTATTTTCTGTGGCGATTTCAACGCTAAAGGCAGATCATGGGGAAACATTTCCTCCAACGCACAGGTGGAGGAGCTTGAGGCTGCACTTGAAACCATTGACCTGGTTTGTATTAACAGTGGCTGTGTCACCAGGACAGCAAGCCGCCCAGGTGATGAGGACAGTGCTATTGACCTGGCGCTGGTTTCTCCTTCACTCACTACAGTGTGTAGATGGGGTGTCTTATGTTACCACGACAGCGACCACCACCCTTGCAGCATATTGGTTGAGAAAGGCAGAACCAGACAGTACAAGTCAAAGGTCAAGACTTTCCAGTATGACAGTACAGGGCAAGATGTGGTGAGTGTAAAATGCGCGAGAAGCGCAGAAAGCTTCAGGGCAGGGGAAAAAAAGCTGGAAGCAGCCACCTTGGTGGAATTGTGAGGTGGAGAAGGCCTGGATGGATAAGCTTAGTGCTGTAAGGAAACGGCAAACCGCCAAGAAGAACAGAGTTGCCCAGCCCAGTCCCTGCATGCAACTTAGAAAGAGAGATGAGCGCAAAAGTAAGCTTTTTAAAAAAAAACACTGGTTAAGTTGGTTAAAAGTAAAAAGTGGGCAGATGTGTGTCAAAGAGTAAACACAGACAAGTCACTGAAAATGTTCTGGCGACTACATAAATGAATGGGCGGGGTAGTCAAGAATAAGAAATGTTCTGACTTCCAAGGTGCTGACCTCATCTGGCAGAGGACTGACGAGAACAAAGGCAAAGCCCCATTCGAACGATATCTAGAGCAGAGAAACCAGACAGACACGAGAGGCCGAAATCTTGCCAAGGAGGTCACTTCAGACAGGTACAAGGCCCAGAACATTTCGGATGAAGACACAGTGACAGTGAAAGAAATCAGGGCTGTGCTTCGACGATCAAAAAACAGCGATCCAGGGCCAGATGGCATAAGATACGACGACATCTGTAGTTGTACCGACAACGAGCTGGAAAAACTAGCAGACATATACAGCAACAGTATAGGGAGTGCTAGCATCAAGGAGGAGTGGTTGCACAGATATCTGGTTCCCTTGCCGAAGCCTGGCAAAGACCACACAAAAATTCAGGGATATCGAGTAATAACCATGCAGAATACAATAGGCAAGCTGCTGGAGACGTTAATTGCCGGAAAAATAGTAAGTCAGCTAGAGAGGCAAGGTGTTCTCCCACTTACCCAGGGAAGGTACCGTCCAAAAAGAGAAACCTGGACCAATGCAGCAGTTTTTGCCCATGACGTCTATGAAGGTTTCCACTCAGGCATTGAAACCTTTGCGGCAGCGATTGATCTTGAGGACGCGTACAACAGAGTACCATTGGGTTTTTTAATGCTTCAGCTTCTTGAACTCAAGATAAGTCCTTTCCTTCTGAGTTGGATCGCTGCAGCCCTCTTCCAACGGAAAGTAGTTTTTAGATGTGGCAGTTGGACTTCAGGACCAACAACAATATATCCTGGCCTACCACAGGCATCACCATTATCGCCAATGCTGTTCAACGCCTACACTGTGAGAATCACCAGCGAGCAGATCACGGGACCAGGGAGGACATTGTCATATGCCGATGATGTTTTAGTGTATCGTCAGGGTAAGGATAGAGATCAGGCTGCTGCGGAACTACAAACCGAACTCAATCGCATAAGTACTTGGTGTGTTGAAGCTGGGGCAATGGTCAACCCAACAAAGGCAACAGTGACATGGTTCTCTTTGAATAATCATATTGTCAACACTCCAACACCAACTGTAAAGCTGTGTTCAGAGACTGTGGAAAGAACGCAGGCAATGAACTACCTGGGGATACGTTTTGATCGAAGCCTTGCTTATATCGAGCACATAGACCAGGTGATAACAAAGGCCAAGCGGGGTTTGGCTGCGATGCGGGTGATGGCGGCAGCAAACTGTGAGCAGCGCCATCTATGTCTTCTGTACGAAGGGCTGGTCATGTCTGTTTTTGAGTATGCGATGGCTATCCTGACTCTCAGCCGTAAGCAGATAGAAAGGATGGAAAGGATACAGAACGAAGCCATGCGCATTATTCTTGGATGTACAAGAGATACAGCATGCAGGGCGATGCGCTACCTTCTTGATTTTCCAACCATTGAAGACAGAATACAAATTTGCAGAGCACGTGCCTACCTCAGAGTTAACGCAAACACACAACATCCATCTGCATAGTGAAATTAGGAAGGTGAAGGGCAGTAGGTTAAAAAGAGGAAGGTCGTGGATGGGTCAAGCCGAGGACATTCTTCAACAGGTATGTTCACTTGAGGACTTAGAACCTGGCGAGGAGTGGGTACAAGTGCCAACAGATTTCTGTACGTCTCTTTCAGTCTGCATCCAACTAGACAGAAAATGCAGACAAGAAAATCCGGCTGCTGTGGAGGCGGAAGTACAAGCTTTGATTTTCGAGAATTCCTTAGACGGTGATGCTGTCATATACACAGATGGGTCGGTCGTCCGACATGTGAGAAGCTCATGGGCTTTTACGGCGCAGGCCGGAGGGAGAATTGTGAAGGAGGACTCTGGTGCTTTTGCTGAGACCACAAGTAGCCTGACTATGGAAGTCATGGCAGTAAGTAAAGCAATAACATGGCTCGAGACACAGACATTCACTAGGGCATGTTTCCTTAGCGACTCAATGAGTATGCTCAAGAGGATAGAGATGGGGTGGATCCGAAGAGAGTGGTTGCTGTCTCTGGAGCGGTCTCGGCTGGCAAAGATTAGTTTCATCTTCGTGCCAGGGCATGCGGGAGTACAAGGAAATGAGCGGGCTGACAAGCTCGCAGGTAAGGCTACTGTGGAGGGCGGACGCGCTATGGACCAGGCTGACATTCTGAATGCTCTACGAGAAGTAAGACTGTTGCGAAAACCAAGCGATGACTGTGAATCTACGACCATGGTCAGACTGCGAGAAATGCAAATTAAAAGAGGTGTTGCCAAACACGAACACCACGCAGGAAGCCAAAGAAGATTGATTAACCAACACAGAACTGGTGTTGTGAGCCGCTACACGCTGCGGGATTTGGTTAGGAGGGGATGCGAGCACTTATGGACTGAATGGTTCGATGTGCAGTGAGGATGATCTGTCGACTAACTAACTAACTAACTAACTATCTAACTAACTGTACATTGACCGGTGACTCTACATTGACCGGTGACTCTACATTGACTATTGTCTCTACATTGACCATTGACTGTACATTGACCATTGACTCTACATTGACCGGTGACTCTACATTGACCATTGACTGTACATTGACCGGTGACTGTACATTGACCATAGACTGTACATTGACCGGTGACTGTATATTGACCGGTGACTCTAGATTGACTATTGTCTCTACATTGAACATAGACTGTACATTGATCGGTGATTCTACACTGACAAGTGACTCTCCATCGACCATTGACTCTACGCTGACCGATGATTCTTTACATTCACCATTGACTGTAGATTGACCATTAACTGAACATTCACCATTAAATCTACATTGACAATTGGCTCTACATTCACGATTTAAAAAGACGTTCATTGTCAACAAGTCATCTACAATCAAGAAGACATTTATGATAAACAAGACATTTAAGATCAAAAGAGACATTCACGATCAAAACAAACATTTACGATCAACACAGACATTCACAATCAAAACAGACATTCACGATCAAAACAGACATTCACGATCAAAACAGACAGATATTCATGGTCAACAAGATGGTGTGCTGATGGCAAGGTAGCGGGTTGAACCCTTACACCGGTCAGCTAGACTAAAATGTTGACTTCTCGCCCTTGACTTGGTGTCGTAAATTACAAGTACTTCAGAAGTTGGAATGTGTTCGCCTGATGGCGAGGAACACTGATAATAGGGAAAACTAATCCACACGCAAAACTCAGTCCAACGTGGACTATCCCTTGAGTTCAAAGCGAGCATAAGCATAAAGTACTCACAGTTATCGTAAGTGACTTTGCCAACATAAACTTTCTATTTAATAACAAATTGAGTTTGATAACACAGGGACTAACTGTTGTCTAGTTTCTGTTTTAGAATGTTCATTTGATTGCAAAGACAGCTCATTAAAATAACATAAAGATAACACACACATGTATTGTTTGGAGCTCATAGTAGTAGAGGAAGGAATTGTAGACTAGGGGAGTCTGTTCGCCTGATGGCGAGGGACACTGGTAATAGAGGAATGCTAATCCCCACGCAAATATAAATTCAAGTTTAGCACGTGCACGGACTACGATTGAGTTGAAATTCTGAAGCTGTGAGGTGGTCAGTGGGTGCTTTTTACTGAAGCTGTCAGTTGGTCAGCGGGTGATCTTACTTAAGCTGTGAGGTGGCCAGTGGGTTCTTTTACTGAAGCTGTGAGTTGGTCAGTGGGTGCTCTTACGGAAGCTGTGAGGTTGCTTGTAGGTTCTTTTACTGAAGCCGTGGGGTGGTCAGTGGATGATCTTACTGCAGCTGTCAGGTGGTCATCGGATGTTCTTACTGCAGCTGTGAGGTGGTCATCGGATGTTCTTACTGCAGCTGTGAGGTGGTCATCGGATGTTCTTACTGCAGCTGTGAGGTGGTCATCGGATGTTCTTACTGCAGCTGTGAGGTGGTCAGAGGGTGCTCTTACTGCAGCTGTGAGGTGGTCATCGGATGTTCTTACTGCAGCTGTGAGGTGGTCATCGGATGTTCTTACTGCAGCTGTGAGGTGGTCAGAGGGTGCTCTTACTGCAGCTGTGAGGTGGTCATCGGATGCTCTTACTGCAGCTGTGAGGTTGTCAGTGGATGATCTTACTGAAGCTGTGAGGTGGTCACTGGATGATATTGCTACAGCTTTGAGGTGGTCAGAGGGTGATCTTACTGCAGCTGTGAGGTTGTCAGTGGGTGCTCGAGTAATTTGAGCTATCATGTTATCTGATTCCCAATCCGTATCGCGTTAGTGTTCTAAATGGACAACTGTGGATTTAAACACACAAGCCATAAACGATGTGGTGCACATACAACAATAATGAACGAATGCAACTACATGGTACACATACAACAATATGATGCACATACAGCAATACGTTGCACATACAACAATATGGTGCAACATATTGATTGTGGCCTGTGTGTTAAATTCATACAGGCAATACATTGTTTAGAATATATGAAACTGTGGATCTGTTAGTATCAATAGTGTCCGTAGTTGGAACACTTACAATGAACTAGGTAGACATTCTAAATACTAAATACGAGGGACGTTCAGAAAGTAATGCACCACATCGTTTTTCTCAGGAGTTGTTTATCAAAAGAGCATGCAATTTATACACAATATAGGTGGATATGTCTTATAAATATCGGTATTGTTCAACATAATCCTCATGAACTTGTGTGGCTTTATACCAGTGCTAAACAAGTGCGTGCATTCCTTGCGAGTAACAGATTTTGTCTTGATCATGCAGCAATGTCTTCGCTGCATGAATCCCTCCTTCATCATCGTCAAATCTTGTACCACGGATTGCAACTTTAAGTGGCCCAAACAGCTGACAATCAGAGGGTCCCAAATAGGGACTATAGTTTGGATCGGGGTAGTGCTGTCCACCCCAATTTTTGGATTGCTTCCCGTGTTGCGAGACTTGTGTGAGGGCGCGCATTGTCGTGAAGGAGGGGACTCTGAGGAACGCATCTTTCACAAAACTTAGAAAATCCGAGAGTTTTTATAACTTTTGCACTACCGTTGCTAACTGACAGCTGTAAGGCCAATTGTTGACTAGTGGTTCGCCTATCAGTAAGAATAATGTCCTCAGAACATTTCAACATCAAGTAATAAACACCTTTATATAATAATAATAGTTTCCTGCTCAGCAGAGGCCAGGTTCCTGCAGATCATCTGGGTTATGGGCCCAGTGCAAATGCTTCTCAGTAAACTCTGCTTTCAATACTCGAGCCATGACTTTCTATAACTATGTTGCTAGCTTCTTGGTAGAATAACGTGGAACAATCGAGTGGAACCTGTTGAAGAAAGAACACACCTGGTGAGAGCAACCCGATTCCGACCTTTATTAGGTGAGTGTAGGCATCCGGCCGCTCCCAGAAAAAATAACAGAGAACCAAACTCTGTCATAAGGCCGAGGAGCTCATCACTTCGGTCTGCATCATGGTAAGACAAGGAAAGACTAAAGGAAAAGGGTAGAAACCCAGCAGATGCCCTACTGGAAGATCCTACCATTTTACATTCCCTTCATCCCCCCAACCATCCTCAATCTTCCTAAATATCATCCCACTACATTGTCCTTAACTCACTGAGTTAAATGATATCTCACACCAGCTAGTTTAAGCTACGCGATAGGCTACTGTTGCCGACGCTCTTATAATACGTTCTATCACCGCACAGTACTGCACTCTATTCCTAAGAATAATCTAAGTTAGATATGTTTTATAGAATACCATATAATTATTCCTGTTGTAGATGGAGACTATGAAATCACACACTGGATAGATGTCCGCGGATATACATCAACAATAGACACTATAGTCTCTCTCTATAAACAACTAGGAATATTGCACACGTCCGTAGCGCTTCACAACTTTTGGTCGACTACTCCAAATTTGTTTACCTCAACTGGTTTAATACTGGGTCTGAGTGACGTCACAAAACTGTCTAGACACTAGACCGTCTAGAATCTATTTTTTCTCTCTCCTGTTTAGACTGGGTGGAAACAATCCGCCGTCTATTCCACTTTCATCTGGGGACCTGTCCCGGCACTTCAAAAAGTCTTGCCGTCTGTAATCTAGAGAATTCTTGTCCCCACAACAAAAGATCTAGCCGCCTTACATCCAGACAGAGTGTCTCCAACTTCAAAGGATGGCTGCCGCCTTGCAGACGTATGGCGCTATAGTCCCTCCTTGATCAACAAGATATTAAAGAAATGCCGACTGTTTGTAGACGTTTGGCGCGACTTTCTGTCATCGATCGACATCCAAGATTTATTGTGACATTACCCCTGCGATTGATTGTACTCCTGTCGACTGCAACACTTCCATACACATCACATAGACCCTTGTGAATGTTCACAACAGTTGCCTTCTCTTCAATGAGAACTTCTACCACAATTCGTTAATTATAACGCAAGTTGCTAACACTCTCCATTTCATGGGTTTAGTCAGCCATTTGTTTATTTGCGTTCGCTCGTTTTAAACTCAAGCGTAGTCCATACACATAATTTATAGTAGTAATGAACTGAATTTTACGTGTGGATTAGCTCTCCCTATAAACAGTGTCCCTCGCCATCAAGCGAACCCACTTCGACTTGTAATTAACGTTCCCAAGTCAAGAAAGTTAGGTCGACATTTTAGTCCAATTGTCCGGTGTAGAGGTTACCCCGGCATCAGTACACCAGATGTTTAAGAGCAAGCGTTCTTACCCATTCGGCCATGCGACCTGCATGGCAGCAGTTTTATTTGACCCATTGGATTGCACTTTTGGTGCACACAATCGGCACATGCCATATCTGAAGTGTGCAAAATGTTATGCTTCTAGCTTCATTATTAGATGAGAAAAAATCACGTGGTCCATTATTTTACGAACAACCCTCGTAATGCAATGAATTAATCACTAAATAACCAGGCGTACAATAGGTGAGCTGTACTAGAACATGACCACCACTGACAAAATGGACGTTGCAGTGACAAAGACCGTTGTTTCTTACAGCCCATGCCATGTGACGTTGGTGCATGTCTCCCCATAGTTAGTTAGTTATTGGACACATCATCCTTATTGCACATCGAACCATTCAGTCCATAAGTGCTCGGATCCTCTCCTCGGTAAATCCCGCAGCGTGTAGCGGCTAACGACACCAGTTCTGTGTTGGTTTATCAATCTTCTTTGGCTTCCTGCGTAGTGTTCTTGTTTGGCCACCCCTCTTTTAATTTGCTGTTCTCGCAGTCTGGCCATGGTTGTAGATTTACAGTCATCACTTGGTTTAGTTTAGTTTAGTTTAGTCGATGGATCAACATCACAGCACACGGGTACAACCCATAAGTGCTCAGTTCTCCTCCTAACTCAAACCTGAGTCTGGAGAAACTCAACTCAGTGCACGAACTCCGTAGCACCGGCGAGGATCCTGAAATACTCTGGGTACATTTTTAACTAGAAATTTTTCCCGGGCAGCGCCGTTAGGCTACTCTGTTTTGATTTCCAACTGCCAAGGGATATTTTACGTGCGCGACAATACACATGGGCGTCCGATCTCACTATCCAGAGACCAGGGAAATTACTAGAAGTCCACGAAAAAAATCCCGGTCATCACCGGGGCTTGAACCCGGGACCCCCAGCACTCGAGTCGGACACCATACCTCGAGACCACGCAGCCCCCTAAGTCATCACTTGGTTCTCGCAAAAGTCTTACTTCTCGTAGAGCATTCAGAATTTAAGCCTGATCCATGGCGCGTCCTCCCTCCACGGTAGCCTTACCTGCGAGCTTGTCAGTCCGCTCATTTCCTTGTACTCCCGCATGCCCTGGCAAGAAGATGAAACTAAACTTTACCAGCCGAGACCGCTCCAGAGCAACCATTCTCTTCGGATCCACCCCACCTCTTTCCTCTTGAGCATACACATTGAGTCGCTAAGGAAACATTCCCTAGTGAATGTCTGTGTCTCGAGCTATGCTATTGCTTTACTTACTGCCATGACTTCCATAGTCAGGCTACTTATGGTCTCAACAAAGGTACCAGAGTCCTCCTTCACAATTCTCCCACAGGCCCGAGCCGTAAAGGCCCATGAGCTTCTCACATGTCGGACGACCGACCCATCTGTGTTGATGACAGCATCACCGTCTAGCGAATTCTCGAAAATAAACGCTTGTACTTCAGCCTCCACAAGAGCCGGATTTTCTTGTCTGCATTTTCTATCTAGTTGGATGCAAGCTGAAAAGGATGTGCAGAAATCTGTTGGCACTTGTACACACTCCTCGCCAGGTTCTAAGTCCTCAAGTGAAAACACCTGTTGAAGAATGTCTTCGGCTTAACCCATCCATGACCGTCCTCTTTTTAACTTGCTGCCCTTCACCTTCATAATTTCAGTATGCAGTGGATGTTGTGTGTTTGCGTTAACTCTGAGATAGGCGCGTGCTCTGCAAACGAGTATTCTGTCTTCAATGGTTGGAAAATCAAGAAGGTAGCGCATCGCCCTGCATGCTGTATCTCTTGTACATCCAAGAATAATGCGCATAGCTTCATTCTGTATCCTTTCCATCCATTCTATCTGCTTGCGGCTGAGAGCCATCTTGAAGCCGAATGTCTCCCCATAGCCTTCTGTCTATGGTGATACGAATAATTGCTGATACCGACTTTCCTCCATGCTATAACGTCATACTGTCAACATTCTCTCTTGGTCTCCCCTGCTTCTCTTCCCCTCCAACCTACCGACTGTGGTGACATACTCCAGCTTTCCTTCACTACATGATGGATGTGGTTTTCGCTCCCGGGAAGGAAATTATGCTACTCGGAGACTTTAATATTGACACCAACAAATCCAACATAATATAGGGAAACATAATTGCATCATACAATTTCCAACAAATAGTACAACAAGCTACTAGAGTAACAACGTCATCTTCAACAGTCATAGATCACATTTATGTAACTTGCTCAGACAACATCATAGAATGCACCGTACCCAACTGTGCAATAAGCGATCACTACCCAATATGCTGCAGGTGGTCTAAAAAAGGAATTAAATCTCCTAAACATAAACACATAAGTGTAAAATATAGAAGTTACAAAAATTTCAACCAAAACGCATTTTTACAGGTTTTGCTCAGTTCACCTCTAGACAATGTTTATCAGCTTCCTGATCCGGATGATGCTCTCGAATTCTGGATGAAAACCTTTATTGATGTTTTTGATAGACATGTGCCAATCAAGGAAGTTTGAGTAAAACACCACGTAAAGCCACCTTGGATCACCCAGGAAATACTTGAAATTATGAGAGAGAGAGATAAAGCACATAAAAAGCGGGATCTCAGCGCATACCGTACTCTTAGAAACAAAGTTCAATTTACCATACGACGGGAAAATAAAAATTACTCTAAGAACTTAGTAATGGATAAAACAAATAGTAAGGATATATGGAAGGCAATTAACACCTTGACAAACAAGTATAACTTCCGAAATTCTTTACTATCAAATCATATCACATGCGACCAATTCAGTAATTTTTTTCAAACTGACATAGACCAGTTGAAGGCTTCAATACCTAATTCTCCTTGCAACTTATCATTACTGTCATCGTTTTGCGAGAATAGATGCTCCCGCGATATTCTTTCCGACATACCGCTAATGACAATCACTGAAGTATTCACTTACCTCGGTAACCTAAAAAACACAACCTCATCTGGGTTAGATGTATTCAGCAAGAGGATTCTCCGTTGTGATGCGCCAGTGATCTGTATATCACTAACCTATGTATATAATCAGTGTCTCACCAAAGGCCACTTTCCATCAGCTCTCAAAATCGCTAAAGTGCACCCTCTTCTTAAATCTGGTTCATTGGACAATGGTCTCCCGAATAATTACAGACCCATTTCCTTACTATCATCACTATCTAAGCCACTAGAAAAACACATCCATAAAGTAGCATTACAGTATTTAGTTCGCAACAAGCTTATTGTTGACAGCCAATCAGGAATTCTACCAAAATATTCTTGCCATACGGTCCTAACAAACATGATAGAAAATTGGCACCAGAATATAAACAACAACAGTCTGTGTGGAACTGTGTTTATTGATTTCAAGAAAGCATTTGATATGATAGACCATGTTATTTTAATTAAAAAACTCGAGACAATGAAAACTGGCCCTAATGTAGTCACTCTAATATCATCTTTTCTATCAAACAGAAAGCAAGTAGTATCACATAATAAATCTCTGTCTCAAAGCACTGCCTTCAATATTGGAGTACCGCAAGGCTCTATTCTTGGCCCTCTGTTATTTGCCATATATATTAAAGATCTACCTTTGCATCTTTCGTCGTTCTGCGATCTATTTGCAGACGACTGTACAGTGTATACAAACGCTGAAAGCAGTAATTTGCTGGAGTCGTCTTTACAACAAGAATAAATAATGTAGTTACGTGGAGCTATTCAAACCGTATGCAAATTAACATCACTAAAACAAAATCAATGTTATTAACAACCAGACAAAGACTTCAAACTCTAAGCTCACACACATCACTTCAACTTCACATCGATAACATGCCAGTAGAAAGTGTAATTGAGCACAAAACATTAGGCCTAATCATTGATAGAAACCTACCCTTTAATTCCCACGCTCAAGCGCTCATTAAACAAACAGCGAAAAAAGTCTACCAACTCGCCAAAATTAAAAACTTCCTTGATGAGGACACAAGAAAACTATTCTATAATTCTCATATACAGACACACTTTGACTACTGCTCTACAATCTGGGACGGTTGTTCTAATTCAAACACCAAGCGACTTTACTCACTCCAGAAACGGGCCATGAGTCTAATTTATAGCAAAAATTTATCTGACAATCCTGGCCTTTATAAACGCCTTCAGTTACTACCACTCCGCAAACGCCTGCTTTTCAATAAAGCTAAGCTAATTTACAAAATCCTGCATCGGAATGCCCCAAATTACCTTTGGCCATTGTTTAAATATAATGCTAGACACAGTAAATGTTTAAATATATTACACATTCCGAAGCCTAGGGTTGACTTATACAAAACAAGCTTAACGTACTCTGCAGCTCAGCTGTGGAACAATGTTCCACAAGAAATCAAAGACATCACCAATAACTATTCATATAATCGCAAACTATTCGAACACTATCTCAGTACGGATTACCTTCCCCCTTAATAATAGAGATAATAATAATAATAATAACAAAACCCTAGTATAATAGCCAGTCCCCTTTTGGTAGGCCAGTATATTCCAAAAGGCTAATAACAAGTGTCAGACCATTATCTAATATTACTGTGTCGTGTAGTTTTGATGTTCGCATTTTGCCCATGCCTTTATAATGCATATCTTTTATATTGTTGCTGTTCTCTGTTAGCCTTGATTGATGTGTGAATGAAATAATGTATGAAAGAGAGTGATAGAAGGGCAGAATGTTAGACGGGCCTGCGTGCCCATTTCTTAACCCTTTGAAAATAAAGTGTGTTCGTTCGTTCGTTCGTTCGTTCCTCTTCTCGTGACATGCCCACAGAATTTGGACAGGCTTTTTCTGATACGAGTAACGAGTTCTATTTGACAATTATCGTACTTCATGATATCTTCATGGCTCTTTCTATCCGTCCACGGTGTTCTCATCATTTCTCTATAAAACCTCATCTCTGTAGCTTCCAAGTGACTCCTGCTAATTATATTGTGCCATCTTCAACATCATCATCTTTCACTTTTGCCGTGAAGCAGTGTGGGAACGAATAGTTGACGTACCAGCGTCCGGTGGGTGGCACTAGATAGTTTCATCCCATGTGACTGTACAATGCAGTTGATGTCGTCAATCTATGTTCCTCTCCATCGTTCTCGAACTCTCGTAGCAAATGTTCCTTGATGTAGGGCCAATGCTGGTAGTTGATGGTGTTGCATTCTAACGAGATGGCAGAAACGTTTGATCATCTGCCTTTCAACATATGCGACACTGTCTGTCTGATAACATCATTTCTTACTTAGTCTCGGATAGCTAAGTTGGCAGCTCTTCTCGAGCATGTCATCTCGTTGGTGTTGATTTTGCATAAGTTTGATTTGTATTTAGAACAGACAAGATACGCATGTCTTCTGTAAAGAAGTAGTTTGCGCTGGCTGCTGAGGATGGGGACGGAGCGCTTATGGGAATGTCCCGAATGCTGTGATGTCGGTTCCTAAATCAATCAATCAATCATTCTTGGCATTGACCATGCAGGCTATGACCGCAGCCATTGTCTCCATAAAGAGATCTTCTGTCTACCGTCGTTAAATTTGAGACCAAAGCCAACAACTATCGGACAGGATGCTCCCCAGCTTCATCCACCATCTATTAAAAACACATCCCAGTCTCACAAAAGTGGGAAGAGGACAATTTTCAGAATTCTGGGAAAGACAGGCGACGTGGCGAGAGCTTTACGTCTATAGTTCTGCTGCATGCGACAGAACAATTTGAAATTAACGGAAACCAGAAGTGGAATTGGTAACATTAAAAAGAATATAATCGCGATTGACAAAGTGGACGTTTCGGTTAGAGTTCTCGTCAACGCACAATCAATAAAATTATGTATGCGCACAATCAATAAAATTATGTATCTACACAAAAATTACATAAACGTTACATAGCTACGGTTGATTCGTCAACTGTTAAGACGCGAGGTTTCCTGTAGTAGAACATTGTATTATTACAGCTTTACTGCAGTAGACCGTTGTGTTTTTACAACCTTACGGCATAAACGTATTTGTACGACTTGATTTCAGTAGAGAATTGTATTATAACAGCTTGATTACAATTACCTCTGAAGTCGGGGTGGATTCACCTGGTGGCGAGGGACACTGGTAATAGGGAAAGCTAATCCACACGCAAAATTAATTGTAGCACTACTAGATATGTGTGGACTATGTTCAAAGCGAGCTAGCCCAAAAGAAAAATAAATAAATTATTATAGCATTTGTCATTTCTGTCTGATTTCCTAACATTAGTTAGTACTTCATTTGCTTTTGATCATATACATCATCCTAAATCACAAATATTCGTACACTCTTAAAAACAATTGTAAGGTTCGAGTTCATGTCATTTAAGTTCAGATTTTCACTGATTCTTCGTTCACCATCAGACGTCAAAATGAATTGATTGACTTGACTGGCTCCTTCCGTCTTGACAGACGATAGCTTGTAATGTGGAGTTATAACTCTCTATAATGCAAAGCCTAGCCAGAATTTAGGTGTGTTGCCTATGCAGCATGTTCCCTATTTCTGCCTGCTTAATTTACCCCAGAGGAAAGGTAATATCTATCCATCTGAAACAAGACAAGCTGCAGAAGCTGCCGGATCAGCAAAGCAATACTCTAACTGTCCGCCTGTCGGAGCTTCCATCCTAGACCAGTTGCCTACCAAAGCTCAGGGTCTGGTTGCCCTGCCATGACAGTTAGTCTTTAAATTGCATTTTCCCACTACGATAAGGCATGTATCCCCCCCCCCCCCTCCCCCAATTGAGCTGCTCAACCGAAGCCGATGACACAATGTGGCGTGTCGGGTTTGGTGAGCGCCGGGCAACATTCGGCGCTAACAGAAAGCAGATAGTACCGTATATTGTCATACCGTAGGTCAGTCATATCTGACTAAGACCTGACACCGCAATATGAATTAGCAGGGCTGTCCATAGGACAAAGTTTACATTGCGTGGTAATTTATGCATGTCCCATCCCATTCCGACCCATGGGACTTTCCCATGGAAATTCCATGGGAATAACATTCCCATGGCCAAGCCTGGCAGGCTTGTCCAAGGGACATGTTTTTCTGTCCCATCCAATGGTAAATTATGCTTGTCCCATCCCGTCCCATCCCATTCCTACACTATTCAGAAAATCGCCTTTTTTCCCCATGGGATTCCCATGGCCAAGTCTGTATTAGTCACACACCGAAAAGCATCAGTCAACTCAGATTTGATGACATCTTCATAGTTTGTCCTCAAATGGAGCGGGTGTATACCAAAATATGTTTCTCTATTCCACATAATTTGGGCACTCCTGTAACGCATTTAGCTGCCATTTAACCAGTTACACAGTTGCATGCATCGGTATCTCATATCTTTAATTCATTAAATATGTGATATCTCAGTCTGTTGTGTCCTGTCAAGGTGTTAGAGACCACTAAGTCTGAAGATTGTAACGTGTTCCTTTCTGTTGAACTGGTAATATACAACATTTTTCTGGTGACCTGGATGCTCTGATTTTCACTTGGTTCTATAATTTCTTCTTATAAATCTGCCATGCTCATCATAGGTTATGTCCATATCGACTGAGGCTGTCTTTCACCTTCCTTTGCCAATCTATCGGCTTCTTAATTTTCTTGGAATGAAGATGAACGCTATAAACGGGCACTCTCTCGCTTTTTATGCGTTTTCTCAACACGGCAATAATCAAATATAGGTAGGATATGTTCGGTTTACTCCCAATAAACATGCTGGTTTCGTGGGAAACGAGCAGGCGGACAGATTGGCTGGGTTTTCATACTCGGTGGGGTATAGTGCATGATATGACAGATGTAGTCGGGGCCCATTGGGATCGCGTGAATTGTCCAGAAGAAGAGGTGGATCATCGTGACCAGAGGATCTGACGGACACTCTGAACACTGCGGAAATGCCATCAGACACATAATTAGACTGCTACTGCTACCTCTAGTATTTGGGACTCTTCTCTGGCTGTTACAGATGAGGATGGAGCTCGCAAGGAATAGTTCGAATGCTATGATGTATGTTCTTGACTCAACCCAACTCAACTCAACTCAACCGTAAGATACAGGAGGAAATAAATGAGATGAGATGATGATGAAGCTAGATTGTGCTATATTTGTTTACGTTCACTATTGTAAACTGGACAGGAATTAGAAAGTGGCTGGATGTAAAGGGACTATTGACACACATGTAAAGATCCAAGGAAACTATTGCAAGCTTGTGATGTAGGGAAATGTCACTTTATATTGTATTATTCGCAGCCTTTTTCCTGGCGCGAGGAAATGCAACCTAAAGACTAATCGTCATGGCAGGGTAGACTAAGCCCCAAGCCTTGGTTGGCAACTGGTCTAGAATGGAAGCTCCGATAGGCGGACAGTTAGAGCATTGCTTTGCTTATCAGGCAGATTCTGTAGCTTGTCTTGTTTCAGATGTATTGGTGTTGCTTTTCCTCTGGTGTAAACAAGACAAGTCGAGAGAGGAATCATACTGCAAGGGCAGCACATTGTCTCTAAATGCAGCCCAGACTGCATGCTATGGGGAGACATGACTCTATTCCCGGTGTCCGACATGGGTTGCAGTTATTATGCTTTTTTGTTTAGGTACAATGTAACAAACTATCGACAGTTGCCAGTATTCTTCTTCTTCTTCTTCTTCTTCTTCTTCTTCTTCTTCTTCTCCTTCTTCTTCAGCGTTCCGAGCTTTGGTGATTGAGATTGAGCTTCCGAGATTGAGGTTCTTTACTGCAGATACAATCCGTCTCCATTCGTCTCTCTGTTTGACCTTCTCTTGCCAATCGTTGATTCCAAGTGCTTGTAGGTCTGTATATATATTATCTCTCCACCGTCTTCTTGGTCTACCTCGGGGTCTACGGTCATTTATTTCCTGAGTATTAACAACCTAAAATGTACAATCTGATCGTACCTTGAAAGTTAATGATAAGCATGTTCCTAACTGAAGTATTTCAGGATAAGTGTTTCCACATCTCTCTCTCTCTCTCTCTCTCTCTCTCTCTCTCTCTCTCTCTCTCTCTCTCTTCTCTCTCTCTCTCTCTCTCGCTCTCTCCCTCTCTCTCTCTCTGTCTGTCTGTCTGTCTGTCTCTCTCTCTCTCTCTCTCTCTCTCTCTCTCTCTCTCTCTCTCTCTCTCTCTCTCTCTCTCTCTCTCTCTCTCTCTCTCTGATACTGTCTGTGGATTTGGGAAAATGGAACACCACCAGTATCCCTACAGCTTTTCGGATCTGGGAAATGGAACACCACCAGTATCCCTACAGCTTTTCGGATCTGGAAAATGGAACTCCACCAGTATCCCTACAGCTTTTCGGATCTGGAAAATGAAACTCCACCAGTATCCCTACAGCTTTTTCGGATCTGGAAAATGGAACTCCACCAGTATCCCTACAGCTTTTCGGATCTGGAAAATGGAACTCCACCAGTATCCCTACAGCCTTTTGGATCTGGGAAATGCATACGAGATACCCATGTTGTCAGAAAGTTGATATTTACCCCTTTACCTTTCATGCTGTAAGTGCTGTCAAAATTTGAATCCACATACTCTGCGTGGTGTTACGCTTCTTGTCCAGTGCTCCTTGGTCTAGCAAGTAAAGCAAATGTGAACCGTAAATATCTGAACACACACACACACACACACACACACACACACACACACACACACACATATATATATATATATATATATATATATATATATATATATATATATATATATATATATATAATATATATATATATGAGAACTGCGATTTGGATTCCGACTCTCCCCTGACCAGCGGCGAACGGATTCCTTTTTGTTTTCTGTTGACCTGTTGCATAATCGCTAGCCAGTTGTTGAAATACTCGCTAAACATTTTCCTCAGTCTCCAGCATCTATGGCTGGTAGATGACCATGTGTGTAAACATCCTTTATCCTAGCAGGTCCGGTCTAACTTGCGCTTGCCTTCAGCTCATCTAGTTTTCTGTTGTTGTTGTCTTTCACTTATGCAGATAAGCGTCATGATGAGTAATAATTAAAGTACCAATGGTTGTGACTAGCGCCTTACCTCCAGTTTCCGCCATGATTTAAGTGCTGTATTTTTCAAGGATTGCGTAAATTCCTTACCATTTTGTTAGACCCCTCAAGGGTTCCTCACATACTGAACATTTTATATTTGCCACTACCACCAGATTTGTTCTGCAATTCACATTAATTCAACTCTTTCTAATTACGAGGCCTCGACATTGTCCCGTATGTCTGCTCTTGTGCAACTTGTTGTCCGTGCGCACAAGATATCACTAATTACAAGCAATAAAACAAATGTGTTTTTGTTCTTCTTTATTTTAAGCGTTACGCTCTGTGGAAAACATCGTCTCAGTCAGCTGGTATTTCTTGACAAATGTTGATCTGATAGAAAGATTACATGCAGGTCATCATCATCATCATCAAGTGCCTTGCCAGCTGGCGCTCATGGATCTCCACATATCTCGCTCTTTGGTGTTCTGGATCAACTCTGCTGCTGATATTCATCCATGCCACCGTTTCAACCCATCCAACATCATCTTTCTTGGTCGGCTTCTGCCTCTTTTCTCCTCGATCTGTTTAGTTGTCACGATGTTCTCCAATGCCTCTCTTCTCATTACATGACCAAATAAAGCTGTTTGTCTCTTTCTTATTGTTATATATAATGTTGTTTCATTAGCCTCTCTCAGGTAATCGTCGTTAGTTACTCTGGCAGTCCAAGGAATTCGCAACATCCCTCTTAGAAACAGAATGTAGCTCTAGAAATCATAATTACATCTCAAATCGAATCAGATTTCTACTTGAATTAAACGTATATTTGCCCTTTTTTGAAAGATTCATAGCATTGATGCTTTAGTAATTCCGAACAATCAAGTATGTCTTAGGATTCACGCAACGTTGACACTTGGAGCACACGATCAGCGACATTTACCCCCATGTCAATCCTCTGGATATTGGGACGTAGTCTGTGGACAATTAAATAGTCATTAGTCGTTAGTCGCGGTTTCAGCTTCCGGAAAAATCAAATTAGTTGCATATCCTTTACAGGATGTAGCAGTCAATCCCAGCAATTTCTTTTTTGGCTGTTTATGATTTTTTATCACGTTTACATTCAGTAGTTTGCCATAGCTTTGTGAACTACAGACACTCATACTATTGTATGAAATACCAGGGCATTGTATGAAATACCGGTCTGTTTCCAAATTTTCCGCAGCTGTGTTTCGAACGCGGTATGCGGGA
>JACEFZ010027781.1:157500-230000 GCA_014155875.1 Cepaea nemoralis | reverse complement strand
GAGAGAGAGAGAGAGAGAGAGAGAGAGAGAGAGACAACCTCTACACAGAAACTTCCCTGGTTGAGGCGCGGAACAACACAGGGAGGTAATGATTTGTTTGAAGAGTATAATTTCTACCACAGACCTGTCCTCACATTGTTCCGATCGATCGAGGATGGCTGCAACCAGGTAGAGCATTACCCACGTGAGTACACTTTCTTACCAGCAAGGTAACCTACAGCTTAGGCAGCGGGGGACATGTCTACGTGGTCGAGATGATAAGGGCGCTCAATCTTACACTTCTGTTGCCATGATGTCGAAGTAGTCGGTTCAACCCCTAGACCGGTTTTACACAACGTTTTAAAATGTGTCCCCACTGTTTGAAGCTATGGGTCTGTGGTGTGATATCGCTATCACATGTTATTGTCCGGAGAGCTAGAACAAAATGGTGGTCAGTCTTTCCTTCACTTTAACAAACGACGGGCCCAGGTGTTCAAACCGCGTCCTTCTGTTCTCATAAAATTGCCATTGCATCTCGCTATCAGCTTCGCCAGCGATCCCGCACATTGGCATTAATCTGGACGTAAGCGTTGACTTCTCGTTCAGAAAGCAATGGCAGCCTACTGAACATAAAATTACGAAGAAATTCGTGAACGAAACGCCGTGCAAAGACATACAGCACTCTGTTTAAAGGCTTGTAGGGACACTGACGGAGCTGCATGTCCTATATAAGCTGTGTCTGCCACTTATAATTGTTTAGTTTGGAACAATGGTATGTTGAGATATTGAGTTGAGTTGAGTTGAGCTATGAACCGACATCGCTGCACTCAGAACATTCCCACACGCGCTCCGTCCCCTTGTTCAACAGCTAGCGAAGAGTCATATTGCTAATCGTTCCCAACGCTATCTGATTGGCAGTTCTCCTGGGTTCCCTTTCAGTTTTGAGTTACTTCCAGCCACCCCTGCCGATCCCCCGCAATATCATACTTTCCACATACGGGTTCTTGGTCTGTCCCCCAGTTTTCTCCACCTTGTCTCACAGGAACTCGATCATCTCTTCCTTGCCCATAGGTAATCTACCACCAAGAGGTGCATTCTCTGACAGCCTATCAGCCTGGTGATTCACCCCGCACTACCGCATGGAATGTGGAAAAGATCGTGTGGATAAGGCTGTGAATACCACCTGAAATTGTTTTGTTTGGAAAGTGGAAAAGATCATGTGGAAGGTTGGTTCGTGGGTGGATCAATGGAAAATTAAAAGCATGGCTACGTAGGTGGAATAATTATTTGGTGGCGGCCCATTGGTAAGTATAAAGTTGATGGACGGATATAGTTTTCGTTCTTGTCTTCCAATTATGCCGTTAGTCGTCGTAAGAGGGGGGGGGGGGGGGGGGGGGTGTGTTTTTTTTTTTTAAAAGGGGGGGGGGGGGGTAATTGTAGTTCTAGCGGTTGTTGCAAGCATCTTTCCTTCAATTTCCTTCATGATTTATGATCAGTGTTGTTAAGAATCAAATAAATTCCCGATCGGTTTGCTAGACCTGTAATGGGTTGATTACCTGTGTGGATGGGGGTGGGTGGGAAGCTGGATTGATTTAGAGAATGGGTTCGTCTTCTTAGTTCTGATTTTCGAGGAGAGTGCATCAAATCTACAATAACTTAATTCACCACAAACAAACGTGTGGTTATTTTTAGCACTGACCTAAATCTGGTGGTATCGTCGATTTTCAGAATAGGGATATCGGGATTCACTCTATGGTAGGTCGACAAGTGTGTTTGTAGCAAGATGTGCCCAAAACCGCATGTCATTGTCTTCGCAAACTGGTCCCCCAGATACATCAAAGATGAGCGCAGACAGGTGGGATATACACAAGATAAGACGAGTAGCACACGATATGGATATACACTCCGACGACAATGAGTCCTCTTTTGATCGACAACACATTCAATTTATATGATTCTGTATTTCAATAAATACTTTACACAATAGCGCTTGCTTGCCTTCGACTTGCGAAAGCAATTATATGTCTGTATCTGTCATTAATATCAACTACGCCCCCTACACCCACTATGGAAACACCCTGATGTCACGTGATTTCCTGGGCACTCCTGGAAGTCCTTTGTTTGCGGTGAATTAACAATGAAGTACCACGATAACAGAAGTTGCTCCTCTTTTGTGCATATCAAAAGTGGAGCGGCCATCTTTAAACTGTCCTTATAACGTCACTATGTTCGTCTGCACCTTGATGTCACGTGCTTAATCCTCTTGACATCTTTAACAACAATACTTACAGCTTACAAGACAATGGCATGGTTACTGTAATTTCGATCACACTTTTAAGGTTTTCATTTGAAGCCCCCTGCAAATTATGCACCTAATGTGAAAGGTTCATGTCTCAGACATTGGCATGCATTTGTGTAGAGTTTAGCGGGGCTTAATGCGCTTGAACTTCCGGGTGTGCTGATGCCAAAGTACAGGGATCGCTCCCTAGAGCTTGGACGTCAACCTTGACCTCCCGTGCAGAAAGCAATGGCTAACTACTGAACCGTGTCGTTTCGTCTACCGGTATCCCGATAGCGTCGCACAGTACAGAAACTCCATAGCCCCAGCCTGACTCCCAGGCATATTCCAGAAAAGTACATATACATGTGTGTCTGTACATGTAAATACTTATAGTTTATATGCATGCGTGGATGGATAAATAGTGGATGAAGGAAAGATTGCCGGACGGGTGCTTGTGAATGGCTCGATGGATGGAGGATGAATTATTGAAAGGGTGGGTGGGAAAAATTATTGGATGGATGGATCGATGGATGGATCGATGGATGGATCTAAGATGATGGACACCTTGATGAATGGAAGCATTGATGCATGGACTGGTGGATCTTAGATGATGGAAGAATTGATGAATGGACGCATTGATGCATGGAAGGGTGGATAGATGTGAGGTTGGATATCAATGGATAGAATGAATGAATGAATGCGTGGAAGGGTTAGATGATGGATAATTGATGAATGGAAGCATGGATACATGGATTGATGGATCACAGATTGTGGAAGAATTGATGAATGGAAGTTTGGATGCCTGGAAGGATGTGCCAGGTTGGATATGTATGGATAGAATGCAGGAATGGATGAGTGGAAGGGAAGATGATATATGGATGGATTGACCGTTAGATGAATGGATGAATGAACAGATTAATGAATGCATGGATGTGAAGGTGAATGCGGATAGATAGAATGTATGAATGAATGAATGAGTGGAATGATAGATTAGTCATAGTCATTAGTCACGGTTCCAACGTCACGGAAACGGGTGGTCCCCATTATGCTCCGTTCCTGTGCCTATATCATATCAAATTGCTCCTCACTGCACCATGTGAAAAGTGGAACAAACAGGAATCTCGGCAAGCCAACAGCCCGCACAGGTACACTAGTGCATAATGTCGCCGCCAGAATGCCAACACAAAAGTCCTTCACGAAATATACGTTCATCGTCGATAGAAATGGCAGTCACTAGAAAACCAGCAGCCACACATTACTGCATAAGGCAAATCATGTAAGTTCTGCGACAAGCCGACCGCCATTATTCTGAACATACAGTTCACGCTACAAACAACTGCGGACAGATGTAAAACGATGGATTGACCGTTAGATGAATGTATGAATGGAAGGATGGAAAGATGAATTAATTGATGGATGTGAAGGTGGATGTGTGCATGTACAGATGATGGATCTATGGATGAGTGGATGGATGGATGTGTGGATGGACATATGATGGATGGGTAGATTGATGAATAGATGTATGGGTGGGTGGTTGGATGGATGGACTGACAGTTTTTTTTATTACTATCCTATATCGGTGTACCTGAACTCAATACCTATTTGCCATCGGTAAAATGACTGGATGCAGGTAAAAGTTATTACAGGTGACACCACTTTCTCACCTGGTAGGTAATCTCATAACTCTGCTGAAGAAATCCATCTGAGCGAGTACTTTCTGATACAACTTAGGATACTCGGTAAGCTTATAACAGCAAGAAAAGATTGGTTTATGCATGGGTGGGCGGGTGAATATGTGGGCGTTATATACAAGTATCTTACAGGAATTGTGTTTTAATAAGTTAAAGTAAAGTTGCCGAGAAAAATTGGGAATATAAAAGAGATATCCATGACATTTTTGTGGATTTAAAAACAGGCTTATGATAGTGTCCATAGGAATAGTCTATGAAATGCTATGCAGGAATTTGGAATACCAAGGAAATTAATCAACATGAACAGACTATGCATGGAAAATTCTTATAATATAGTAACTTATAAAGGCAGGAAATCAGACCCTTTCCAAATAACATCTGGCCTGAAACAGGGTGATGCACTATCGCCGCTCATTTTCAATCAGGCTCTAGAGAATGTTGTAAGGAAGGTAAAGGAGGAATATGCTATTGAAGGAACATCCAGACTGCTTGGTTACGCAGATGATATAGATATTATAGAGGAAAATGAACAAAAGACATTGAAAATATTGACTCACTTAAAAGAAAAAGCTCAACAAATGGGGCTGGTTATCAACCAAGATAAGACAGAATCTATGGTAATTTCAAGAGAAGGAATGGCTAAAAACTCTGCTCACATATAAATATGACCATTAAAAGAACGGAAACATACAAATAACTGGGTAAATATTCAACTGCTTCAACATAATAAGGGAAGAAATACAAGCTAGAATCAACTCTGGAAATAAGATATACTATGCAATACAACATCTGCTAAAATCAAATGTGCTATCTCGCAACACCAAGATCACAATATACAAAACACTGATTAGACCAGTTGTGCTGTATGACTCTGAAACCTGGAGTACAACGAAAGGAGACGAAGCCTTGTTACAAACCTTTGAGAACAAAGTCTTAAGACGCATCTTTGGGTCCATTAGGACAAAGTGGAGAGTGGAAAAGAAGAAGCAACAAAGACATTTATGATCTGTTAAAGTCCCCGCTAATCACTGGTATCATGAAGGCTAAGAGACTGCAATAGCTGGGGCATATAGAAAGATTGGAAGATAATAGGGAAACAAACCTCGCTTACACTCAGGAAATAAATGACCGTAGACCCCGAGGTAGTCAAGAAGACGGTAGAGAGATAATATAAATACAGACCTACAAACACTTGGAATCAGCGATTGGCAAGAGAAGATCAACCAGAGAGACGAATGGAGACGGCTAGTATCTGCAGCAAAGCACCTCAATGGCTCGGAATGCTGAAGAAGAAGAAGAAGAAGAAGAAGAAGAAGAAGAAGAAGAAGAAGAAGAAGAAGAAGAAGAAGAAGAAGAAGAAGAAGAAGAAGAAGAAGAAGAAGAAGAAGAAGAAGAAAGTTGTTTTCATTTACCTGTCATCAGTCAGAACTGTGTGACTTACTTAATGACACGCCTTTCGAAACTTTTTCTACCCAACTATGCACAATTTTACTGAAAATCGCTAGGGGCTAAGTCCACTGAAAACCCACCTTGGCGGGAGACATTTTGCGAATGACGCCGAAGTTAATGTGAAGTGAAAACGTGGTTTAGAAATCAGGGCACGCAGTTCTATGCGGCCGGTTTGGGAGAACTGATAAAACTATGGGATAAGTGCATCAATGTTGGTGGAAATTATGTTAGTTAGTTAGTTAGTTAGTCGCAGTTCCAACTTCACAGCAACGGGTCATCCCCATTATGCTTCCGTTCCTGTGCCAGTGAATATCACACAAAACGCTCCCTACTGCCCAGTGTGAAAAGTGGAAAAGACATTAGTCTCGACAAACAACAGCCAGCACACTGTGCATAATGCCGCCGCCAGAATGTCAACACACAAGTCCCCCACGAAACACCCAATTCATCTCTGATGGAATCGGCAGTCATTTTCCTATCTGTATGTTTCCTAGATGTTCACCTACACAGTCCACGAACATAGAGTTCATCACCGACGGCAGTGGACAGTCAACCAGAAGCCCAGCATCAAGGCATTTCTGCATAAGGCAAAAACTGGTCAACTCTGGGAAATGAAGGGACAATGTGTCTGTGTACAAATAAACCGGTTTCAAGTTGTTATAATATTTAGTTATTTTTCTACAGCCATTTGTGACTTACTTATTAACTTACAATCGTACGTTCAGAAAAATGAACAGCGAGTTAACGGAGTTAACTCCAGGAGTTAGTTATGGAGTGCATTAAGGATTGATGGATAATAATTTGTTGGATGGAAAGATAGCTTGATGTATTGTTGCATTAAAAACAAAACTGTATTTATTGCTGGATTGAGTTTAGTCTAGAACCCCTATTGTCGGAGGGAAAAATAGTTTGATGTATTGTTGAATGGTTGGATATTGGATGTGTGAACGTTGTTACATGATTTGATGGATGGATGATTTGATGTCTGGATTTATGGGCAGTTGGATAGTCACGTGATTTGACAGATGGGGTATCTCCAATCAAGATGGAAATGAGCGGTTGTATGTGTGACTACATGGACTGATGAATTAGTAATAGATGGACACGCCAATACAAATATGTATGGATTGATGGATACATAGATTAGTGGATATATTAATGTACATATTATTGTGTATGGATATGTGGGTGTATTGATGTGTGAATAGGTGTTTGGGTTGATGCTTGCTTGCTTGCTTGTGTTCGTTGGCTTGAGCTCCAACGCGAAGTCCTGTATGTCGGATGAAGGCATCCTGTTGTCCAACATCAGTGTGATGTCATACAGGACCTGAGTTTTGCGTGAGTATCCGTTGTCCCATGTCTGGCTTATTGGTGTGCAGACTGGTGGTTCCTCGCCATACAGGCAGACACTCTCCGACTTCGGAGGAATCGGCGATCCTATTGACCTCAGCAAGGACCCCGAAAGGACCTGTTGCCCAGGACGCTCGACGAGGACGCGTCAATAGGTCTTGGCCAGTATATAACCCGGCCCTTGGTGCCTTGGAAACACCTCTGCGTCCCGTTTGGGTTGATGAATGTGACAGAAAATATACACAAAGATGAGTTAGTGTTCGTACAATCAAGATGCCTTATTTAAGGAAGAAAGTGTGGGCTGGGGAGTGAATGAAGTGCAGAGGAAGCAAGAAGAAGTAACAAGGTCCAGCTGAGATACGTGTGGCAACATTAAAGCTGGCTGTTAGTAGTAGCAGCAGCAGATGTAGTTACAGCAACAGTAGACGTTACAGTAGTAGTAGTAGTTACAGCAGCAAATGTAGTTACAGCAACAGTAGCAGTTACAGCAACAATAATAGTTACAATAGTTGTAGTTACAGCAGCAGATGTACTTACAGCAACAGTAGCAGTTACAGCAACAATAGTAGTTACAGTAGTAGTAGTTACAGCAGCAGATGTACTTACAGCAACAGTAGCAGTTACAGCAATAGTAGCAGTTACATCAACAATAGTAGTTACAGTAGTAGTAGTTACAGCAGCAGATGTAGTTACAGCAACAGTAGCAGTTACAGCAACAGTAGTAGTTACTGTAGTAGTAGTTACAGCAGCATATGTAGTTACAGCAACAGTAATTATAGCAGCAGTAGTAGTTATAGTAGTAGTAGTAGTAGTAATAGTAGTAGTAGTAGTAGTAGTAGTAGTAGTAGTAGTAGTAGTAGTAGTAGCAGTTGTAGTAGTAGTAGCAGCATAGCAGTAGTAGTAGTAATAGTAGTAGTAGTAGTAGTAGTAGTAGTAGTAGTAGTAGTAGTAGTAGTAGTAGTAGTAATAGTAGTAGTAGTAGTAGTAGTAGTAGTAGTAGTAGTAGTAGTAGTAGTAGTAGTAGTAGTAGTAGTAGTAGTAGTAGTAGTAGTAGTAGTAGTAGTAGTAGTAGTAGTAGTAATTTATACAGGATGAAATCACGATTGTCACTGGAAACTGAAAGGTTCTTCTTACCAAGGCAATTATTGGCGGGAACTTGAAAATGAGAGTAAGTGTAATTGATGTGAAGTTAAGCGGAATTGTGTATGTGAGAGAGAGAGGGTGGAGGCAGAGAGGTAGGAAGGGAGAGGAAAACAAGGAGGGAGAGACACGAACGAATCGATGAAGTAGTGAATATTCTAAGAAATATGGAATCTTTACGACGACGCTCCCCGCCCTCTAATACAACATAACATGCGTGGCATACGATGGTAGGGGTAGAGGTGTATAGATGGGGAGTACTAGAGCGGGTAGGATGTATGTTGAGGGATAGTGAGTGGAGAGGTGTGAGAGAAAGAGAGAGGGAATGCTCAATGCGACAATGCGGTTTGTGTAGTGAGTGTGTGTTGTTCATGCTACAGTGTAATGTAGGGAGGCGCGATGAGGTCAGAGGCGTGAGAGAGAGAGAGAGAGAGAGAGAGAGAGAGAGAGAGAGAGAGAGAGAGAAGGAGAGAGTGCAAATGAGGTCAGTGGGGTGTGTAGAAGTAGAGAGTGTGAGAGATGCAGTGGCAGTGTTAAACTGAGTGAGTGAGTGAGTGAGTGAGTGAGTGAATAATTCAGTGCATGAATGAATAAGTGAGTAAGTGAGTGAGTGAGTGGGTGAGTGAGTGAGTGAGTTTGTGAGTGAGTGAGATGAAAGGAGAGGAAGAGATAAGGTGTGTAGGTTTGTAACACATGAGATGGATGAATGGATGGATGAATGTGTGGGTGGACGGATGGATTTATAGATGGATGGATGGATGTGTGGGTGTGTGGATGGATGTATGGAGCGATGGATGGATGAATGTGTGGATGGAAGCTTGAGGGGATAAATGGATGGAAGGATGAATGAATACGTGGTTGGTTGGATTAATGGACGGATGGATTTATGGATGAATGCGTGGGTGGATGGATTGATGATGGGTTTATGGGTGGGTGGGTGAATGGGTGGGTGGATGGGTGGATGGATGGATGGGTGTATGGAAGAACGGTCGGACAGGTAGGTGGGTGAGTGGACGGATGGTTAGAATAACTGATGAACATTTTGTGAAGACATAGACGTTGTTTTACATACAATGTTGTTATATGAGGACACACACATAGAGAGAGAGAGAGAGAGAGAGAGAGAGAGACAGTGAGAGAGACAGAGAGCGAGAGAGAGAGAGTACATATAATTGCCAGCAAAATATGCAAGACTGCAATTCTTGAACAAGATAAACATAGATTACAAATAAAAAAAATACCACATAACCAGTCTACACAATAACCACCTCTCTCTCTCTCTCTCTCTCTCTCTCTCTCTCTCTCTCTCTCTCTCTCTCTCTCTCTCTTCTCTCTCTCTCTCTCGCTACTCTCTCTCTCTGTATTCTCTCTCTCTTTCTCTCTCTCTCTCTCTCGCTACTCTCTCTCTATGTATTCTCTCTCTCTTTACACTCTCTTTTTACTCTCTCTCTCTCTCTTTACTCTCTCTCTCTCTTTACTCTCTCTCTTTACTCTCTCTCTCTCTCTCCTCTCTTTACTCTCTCTCTCTCTCTCTCTCTTTACCTCTCTCTCTCTCTCTCTCTCTCTCTTCTACTCTCTCTCCGTTATCGGAATTCGACAAAAAAGATACAACCCTCTCTCTCTCTCTCTCTCTCTCTCTCTCTCTCTCTCTCTCTCTCTCTCTCTCTCTCTCTCTCTCTCTCTCTCTCTCCCTCTCAACCCAGCGCAGCACACAAACCTCGTCTTGCTATTTCTGCTACATCCGATTACTCCCAAACCAGGCTCTCTATCCTCGCCACATTGATTTCTCCTTACCGCCAAGTGACCGCATTTGTGGGCGGTGTCTATTCTCCATCATTGACAGTTTGTGTTCGTTTTGCCCCGGCTGTCTTCCTACAACGCCCTGCAAGTGCAGTGGTAGCTCGACAATACATCACCACTGTGAGCATACTTCAGGTAAAAGCATAACGGTAATGTCATGAGTCAATCAAGCAGGTGCCGTCTCCACAATGAAGGTTGGCTGCAATGGATCTCCAACACTGTCTGTCCCTCGTCCTGACTGTACATTCTGTAGATTCTGAAGATTAAATGGCAAGATAAGATCCCAGACACTGAAGTCCTAGAAAGAGCGTCCATGCCCAGTATCCACACTATACTAATGAAGAGTCAGATTCGCTGGGCTGGTCACTTGACTCGCATGCCAGATCACAGGCTCCCTAAACGAATTTTTTATGGCCAGTTGCGTTGTGGTAAATGCTCCCAAGGCGGCCAGAGGAAACGTTTTAAAGACACTCTGAAAATTTCACTGAATGCTATTGGAATTCATCATGACACTAGTGAGACTGCAGCCAGAGACCGAAATTCGTATTGTGCATCATTACGCAAGGGTGAGGCAAACAGGACTGCAAGAGCTGTGAAGAAAAGACAGAACAAAAAAACCACTGCAGGAAATCCTCCCCCAGAAACGTTAAGCATTCTTTGTCCACATTGTCAAAGATCATTTCGAGCCAAAATAGGCCTTTTCAGCCATTTTAGAACTCACGGCTCCATACTTTCAACCCCACTGGATGAAATGAATGGTCATCATCATTCTTGATGGACAAACAACACATCACAACACATTCTGTCAGGCTGATGTCCGTCCATCTCTTGGTGTTATTCTCCCATGTATCGTCTACCTCTTGCTCGCTAGCCCTCAAACTTGCCTTCCAGTATGGTTTTAATAAGAGTATCACGTCTTTTAACGTGGTGAAAATATTTCACTTGTCTCCTCTTTATTTCTTTCATCAACTCTCTCTCTTCATTCCCAGTTTTTCTAGGACCTCTGCATTTTGTTGTTTTTGTTTCCATGAAATACGACCTATTCGTTCGTCTGTATATCCACATCTCAGGGCTTCTATGAGACTTTCTATTTGCTTGTTCAATGTCCAGGCTTCCGTGCCACACAATAGCGTTGAATATACGTAGCATTTGACAATTCTCATTTTTAATGCGTTTTTAATCTCTCTAGATGTTAATACTGATTTCATGCGTTGAAAGCATTTTTGGCCATTCCTATTCTCTTTTTGATGTCCATTTCACTTCTGCCGTCATCTGTTATTTTAAGTCAAAGATAGGAGAAACGTGTTACTTGTTCTAGTATCTCCCCGTTTACTGTGATGTTCATTGATGACCCTTTCCTGTCCATTGCAAATTATCGTCATGAGTAGGTGTGGTATACTGTCTCACAAGCCGTTACTAGCTGTCAAGATCTCCTCAAATCGCAACCCATTGTACAAGAACATAAACTGCAATCACCACCGTTACGATTTCAACTTGGTGGGGGAAAGAGTAAATCGAAACCGCCCAGACTGAAAACTGCACAGATCCGCGAATCGGAGCGACTACGGAAGAAAAAACGGGTTAGATCAAGAATATAAAAGATGGCGCAGACGAAAACATCTTCTTGTTTCACACAAGAGCAAAGACGCGAGGTATGAGGCATTGACGGACGGGCGGCAACATCTACAAACGAAATGATATAATCCATTCGTGAAAGACAACAGAAGTAGAAGCTTGCAGCCAAGTTGAACAACGTGAAAGACAACAGAAGTAGAAGCCTACAGCCAAGTTGAACAACGTGAAAGACAACAGAAGTAGAAGCCCTACAGCCAAGTTGAACACGTGAAAAGACAACAGAAGTAGAAGCCTACAGCCAAGTTGAACAACGTGAAGACAACAGAAGTAGAAGCTTGCAGCCAAGTTGAACAACGTGAAAGACAACAGAAGTAGAAGCCTACAGCCAAGTTGAACAACGTGAAAGACAACAGACGTAGAAGCCTACAGCCAAGTTGAACAACGTGAAAGACAACAGACGTAGAAGCTTGCAGCCAAGTTGAACAACGTGAAAGACAACAGACGTAGAAGCCTACAGCCAAGTTGAACAACGTGAAAGACAACAGACGTAGAAGCCTACATCCAAGTTGAACAACGTGAAAGACAACAGACGTAGAAGCCTACAGCCAAGTTGAACAACGTGAAAGACAACAGACGTAGAAGCCTACAGCCAAGTTGAACAACGTGAAAGACAACAGACGTAGAAGCCTACAGCCAAGTTGAACAACGCCGAGTCCGAAAGCCTGAAACCAGTGTCAGTGTTTACAGCCATTCATGAGAATGCAGATAGTGGCTTAGTACCACTAGATCCAGACCTGACTAGTTGGAATACAGTAGTTTGAATGCAGCACTTTTGAATGCAGGGCTTGGTGAAGATAGCAGCGTGACTGAATCTAGATCCCGGCCTGACTTTTCTTGTGTGAGTGAAGTATCTGGACAAAGTGATGCAGAACAGTATCCCAACCAGAACTCACCTGCAAACAGTTTCCTAGCCCAGTAGGAGAGGTAACTTAGCTGGAGTGTAAGGAACACTTACTATCCTATACCCAGGGAGACAACTATCACTCATTAGGAGAACTTAACACCAGCTCAAAGAATTAGTGACATCAGGGATCCAGGCACCCTGAAGTACAACTAGGATAATCAAGTTAAGATAGTCTTTCCCGAATGAAATGAAATTATGTCAGTAAAATGTATATTTCAGGCATCCAGGGATATGAAATTTCTTGTACTTGTATGAACACCTATTGATGTATAATCCTAACTGCAATTGTTGTTATCAATGTATTGAATGACCATAATCCATGTTTATGTTTTAATAAATTATGTAACAGGTCATTTCCTTCTTTGAGTATTTTCTTGTCGTCTCAGTAGTTCAATAAGATACACCTTAGATATTAATCAATTAGGAGAGAAAAGAGGCAAGGAACCCCAACAAGATAGTGTTGGCCTTCAGGAAATGTTACATTGTTCCTTGGAGGAATTTCTTGATTCTCCGAATTCTCTCTCTCTCTCTCTCTCTCTCTCTCTCTCTCTCTCTCTCTCTCTCTATATATATATATATTATATATATATATATATATATATATATATATATATATATATATATATACTATATTTTAAAGCAAGCATTTGAGCCAGTGCTAGCTTAATTGATTATAACGGGCAGGATCACACTGAGGAAAAGAAACGTTGTATCCTTTCTCTCTTTGGGGTTGAGCCATCAATCTCATACATCCGACAGTAGGCTAACTAAAGAAGAAGAAGAAACAACAACAATTCATCTAAACGAACATCCCATGAAACAAGTAAAGAGTTTCCAGTATCTAGGACGTATAATATCATCAAATGGCAGATCAGAAGACGAGATCCAAAATAGATGCAATAAGGCAGACCAACTCATTGGACAACTGGCAGCAATACTAAAAAACAAACATGTATCAATAACTACTAAGAAAGCACTTTACAACGCAATCTTCCTACCAACTCTATGTTACCAATGCCATACCTGGACAATGACAGGAAAAAAAAAGAGGAAAGAAAAATCACAACAACAGAAATAAGATTTCTGATAGGAATACTCATCGTATCAAGAAGAGATGTTATCAGATATGAAGAAATCAGGACTAAACTGGGGGTTATAGCTGCGCTAGATTTTATTAGAAGGCAGCAAGTCAAATGGTTTGGCCATGCAAGTAGGTTACCAACTAATAGTATACCACAACAAGCAATGATGTACAGACCAGAGGGAATCAGAGGAAGAGACCGACCACGTAAACAGGGAATAACAGAGTCCAAGGGAATATCGATACATGAAGCCCATATGCGGGCACTCTACCGATGTTTATATTTCACATCGACACCACAAGGTACAAGAGGAACATGATGAGATGAGATGGGATGAGATGAAATGAGATGAGTAGGGTAGGGTAGGGCGAGGGTTGATGCCAGGACTCGTAGCTTGTCAATATAAGGGAAAGATAGGCATACCTATTCTTCCTTTGCTCTCGGCCCACAAACTGTTATGGCCGTATGAAATCAAAGACCTATAGCACGATTCAGGACAATAACAATTGCTCTTCTGCCCACTGTTTCTCTTAAATGAGCATAAAACCTCACCTGACTCATTCCACTCCCTCCTCCTTTCTGCATCTCTTTGAGCGCCTCCCTTCTCTCTTCTACATCTCTTTGAGCGCCTCCCTTCTCTTTTCTACATCTCTTTGAGCGCCTCACTCCTTTCTTTTACACCTTTCTAAGCTTCCACTTCCTCTATTCTGCGTCTCATTGAGAGCCTCCCTCCTCTCTTTTGCATTTCTTTAAGCGCCTCCGTCATTCTCACCATATTATGTTTATATTACACACATACACCATATTATATTATATAAAAATTGTGTGTAATTGCTGTGTCATGTTTGGGGCTTATATGAACAACAGAACTCAAAATACCAATAGAAAAATGGTAAACGTTCCTACGCCGAGCAAGCACGACAAGAGATTTCCGATCATCAGAAGCAGACCCTCTCGCCGAATATTTCGGCCCCGTTATCGTCTCTGTGGCGAAGTGGTTACGGATGCAATTCGTAATATCGCATACAGCTGTGTGGATATCGAAGCTGACCGCCTTGTGTTGATTTTAATACAATGGCATGAGTACCGGTAGTTCAGAAAGAAATGGCAAACTACTGAAAGTAAACTTGCCAAGAAATCATAACCAGCCAAACAATGCTGTGGTTGACTGCTGTAAAGGATATGCAACTAATTAACCGCCTTTATATTCTCACGCGTTGGGCCCATCCGGACCATGACTTCTTCTTCGTTTCCTTCTTCTTCTTCTTCTTCTTTCTTCTCCTGCTTCTGTTGCTGCTGCTTCTGCTGCTGCTGCTTTTGCTTCTTCTTCTCTTCCATCCTTTATCTCAGTGAAGTGTAGGGGGAAGATGCACAGATCTTGTATGCCCTCTTTCTAATACTCTTTGTACGCTGGTATTCATTTCTCATTTCTCTCAGGTGTTCTTGATATCATCACTCTATCTGTCAATTAGTGTTTTCCCTTGCTCTGTATCTATTATATTTCTTCAATGTGGTTCTTTGTGGCAAATAGTACCAGGGCATTCTTGTGAGATGGCATTTAACACATGTAATGTGTTATTCTTTAATGAAGTGCATGCCTGGTTTCAGACCTAGTTGTCTTCTAATATCCTTATTCCTAACATAATCTCTCATGGTTAGTTCCGCAGCTCTTTTAAGACATTTAATCCATGTTGTTTATGAATAAAAATTCGAAAAGCTACATTTTGGACATTCAATGTAGCCAATCTTCGTTGTGGAGATGACTCGTCATTGATAGGTAGATGAAAGTGTTAATTAATCAAAGAAGCAGATTGACCACCTCTATCTCAATACTTAATTGGAGAGGACAAATGATTGATTGATTGATTGATTGATTGATTGATTGATTGATTGATAGTTAATTAATCAAGTAAGTACATCGACCGCCTCTATCTCACCTCTCAAACTAGATGTTGGAGATGACACATGATTGGTTGATTGTTTCATTGACTGGATAGTTAATTAATCAAAGAATTAGAGATACTGTCTCTACCTCACTTCTCAAACTAGATGTTGGAGATGATACATGATTGATTGATTGGATAGTAATAAAAGAAATAGAGAGACTGCCTAATTATAAGTTCCCAAAACAGATATTTCTTCTGCATCGTCTTCCCCCTCGTCGCTGACCTCGTAAAACTCTTAAAAACTAATCAACATTCTGACACATTGTAGCGCCAACTTCTCCTGAACTTGAACACTTCTAAGTGCGTTCGAAGAACATGAAATCAGCTTTTAGCAGCCTGGTCACACTTTTCTCGCCCATTCTAACTGTTATCACTGAAGTATTAAAGTTTCTGTTTCCAAAATTGAACATGAATTATCTATCCATTCTACCTACCGAGCAAATTAGCCAAATATGAACAATCCTTGAAAAGATATTCTAAGCAAATTAGTTCATAGACACGAAAATATCCCAGCAAATGCGGAAAGAATCTAAGTGTATAGGATTGGCCTGTCTGCAAGAAGCTTAAATATGAAAACGATATTAAATAAGTTACAACAATCAAACAGATATATAGACGTCTCTCTAACGACCTATTTATTTTTAACTAGTTACCGGAGGTTCTCGGACAGCTGACTGGTGGTTATACTAAGTAGACATCCTAACAAGGTTTCGGGACAATAAAAAAGTTTATCTTCTGACGATGTTTCTCTCTCAAATGAGCATTGACCCTCAAATGACTTATTCCACTCACTTCTCTCTTCTGCATCTCTTAGGGCACCTCCCTTTTCTCTTTTGCACCGCTTTAAAATCACCTTCCTCTCTTCTGCATCTCTTTGAATACCTCCCTCCTCTCTTCTGCATCTCTTTGAACTTCTTTCTCCTTTCTTTTACACCCCTCTAAGCGTCCCCGTACTCTCTTCTGCATCTCTTTAAGCGATTTCCTTTTCGTGCAAGTAAAGAAACAGGAACATTTTACTAATCCATGATTGGTAGATGGCGCTAGATCCGTGTTTCACATACCAGTCTGGGCTCGATGAGGGATGTCATCATATATTTTACTTTCAAGGACATTTCTTGGTACTCGTGTTTAATTGGTACATCCTAGAAGCCCGGGTTTGCTGACACAAAACTCCATGTCTAGATGGGGATTCGAACATAATGACCGGGGGGAGGGCTATCCCCTGCACCACCTCGACTCCCCTGGGTATATGAAGTTCACCCCATAATGTTTAGACTAACTGGTAATCGATGAATGATGGAGTCAACATCATTCCGGCCGCGTTTATTCTCCAGAAGATTTCCTCACAACCAGTTTACCTTGGTTGGACATAGGAAAATGGTTAATTTAATGAATATATGCCTTTGACGGGTTGTTGGAGGGATATTTGTATAGATCAAGTAATAATGGATAGTTGATGTGGTCAACACCATTCATTCATTCATTCATTCATTCATTCATTCATTCATTCATTCAGAAGCATGTCCCTTGCAGAACCTCGCTCCCAGAACAACCTTCTGGAAAACTTTTCGGTCAGAAGCATAATGTCCCGCGTCCGATACACCCATCTGGAGATCATCTGCTACATGCTGCACCCATCTTCTCTTTGGCCTTCCTCTTCCTCTCTTCCTGGGCATATACCCCTCCATTATTGTTCTCTCCCAACTTTCATGACGTTTCATGTTACCAAACTATTTCAATTTTCTTTGTTTTATCGTCTTTAGCAGCCAACCTTCTTAAATATTCAGTTTTTGTCGTATGGATGCATTCGTTCTTTTCTGTCCCCAAGATATTCTTGGAACCCGTCTATAACATTTATATTCAAAGTAATGTAAGCGCTGTTCAGTTTGTTTAGCAAGTGTCCGAGCCACCTTTATTTCCTCGCAACGATTTTAACCGTTTTCGAACTCAGAAAATGGTTAATTCTAAGGAACAGAATCTCTGCCGTTGGTGGGGATTAGAACACACAGCACCGTGTCGACAGGCCACTCCGCAACCGATGCACCAGTAAACTACTGTCATCATCCTCATCAAGTGCCATTCGAGCTTATATAGACGTTCATGTCTCTCAAATATCTCGGCCATTGGTGTTCTGGATCAACTCTGCTGATGATATTCCTCCATGCCACTGTCTCAATCCACCCAGTATCGTTTCTCTTGGTCGGCTTCTGCCTCTTTTCCCATTGATCTTTCCAGTTCTCACGATGTTCTCCAATGCTCTCTTCTCATCACTTGACCAAAGAAAACTGTCTGTCTCTTTCTTATTGTTGGTTATACTGTTCTAGTTTCATTAGCCTCTTTCAGGTAATCCTCGTTAGTTACTCGTTATAATTCGCAACATTCGTCTTAGGAACCACATCTCTGTTGCTTCCAAGTTCCTCCTAATTTATTCATGTACATTCCAAGATTCACTGCCATACAGCAAAAGAGGTTCTATATAGAAATTCAGCACTGCACATGCACCAAATGAATATCTTTGACTCTGTGTTATTATGATAGTGAACACGTGACTTCTCCGCTAACAAGTTACCTAGTATCCGCAAACAGGGAAATCACCTAGCAAAGCTGCCATTAGTAAAACAAACTTACTTGGTTGAAATCATGCCACATTACAACCACAGATTTTGTAATGGGTTTAAATTACGACATACAATTCTATTTGCACGCTTATTACCAGACAAATATTATGGGATATCAGACGTTCGTCGCATTCATCGCGAAGGTTCTACATGTCCTTGACACGAGATATTCAAGAGTACTTTTGTATTATGATTTTGTTCTTCTATTGCTGTTGCTTTAATTATTATTATTATTATTATTATATTATTATTATTATTATTATAGGTAGCTGTTTGAGGTACCATACAGAGAAGTTGTCCTGTGTTACAATCTGCTCTTATGACTCGGGAAGGCCTTCCTAATCCCAGACAATGCCAGGAAAGGGCCGAAACGAAGCATCCAGTTGTGTATGCTCCGCAGCGGAGTTAATTACTTAGTATCTTCTTCTTCTTCTTCTTCTTCTTCTTCTTCTTCTTCTTCTTCTTCTTCTTCTTCTTCTTGCATGTCCCTTGCAGAACCATTGTATTTCTTGTTCTTATATTTCTTTCTTCTCCTTCTTCTTCTTCTTCTCCTCCTCCTCCTGCTCCTCCTCCTCCGCCACTTCCTCCTCCTCTTCCTTACTCTTCTTCTTCTTGTATTTCTTTCTTTCTTTCTTTCTTTCTTCTTCTTCTTCTTCCGTCTATCCCACGTTCAAATATAGGTCCTCAAACAATTCACACCAAACTGACCTCCTTATTGCTATCTCCTTGAGGTCCCTCCATGTCCATCCCATACTCTTATATTCTTCATTTTGCATCTACCACCAGTTCCGTCTTATTCTAACATTCCACATGCCAGTTCTGGAGAATTGTGTTGGCAAAACGAGGTCATTCGATGATCCAGACAACTTGTAGCTGTCCCCACATCGCGTCATACACTTCTACTTAAAGTGCCTCCATTCGCCACAGTTGACTGCGTTATTCTTCCCTTATCTTTACACTTGTTCACGGTATATTGGAGTTTGCAGCTAAAGTTTCTACTGGATGAGCAGCCAGTTCCGCGCCAACCATCATGTGTCGTCACTTGCAACATGCACGGTAGGGTATAGTGTTACATTGTTGGGTAAAGGTTACATTGTAGGGTAAAGTGTTACATTGTAGGGCAACGTGTTACATTGTAGGGTAAAGTGTTACATTGTAGGTTAAAGTGTTACATTGTAGGGTAAAGTGTTACATTGTAGGGTAAAGTGTTACATTGTAGTGCAACGTGTTACATTGTAGGGCAACGTGTTATATTGTAGGGTAAAGTGTTACATTGTAGGGTAAAGTGTTGCATTGTAGGGTAACGTGTTTTATTGTAGGGTAAAGTGTTACATTGTAGGGTAAAGTGTTACATTGTAGGGCACAGATTTACATTGTAGGGTAATGTGTTACACTGTAGGGTAGAGTGTTACATTGTAGGGTAAAGTATTATATTGTAGGGTAAAGTGTTACATTGTAGGGTAAAGTATTATATTGTAGGGTAAAGTGTTACATTGTAGGGTAAAGTATTATATTGTAGGGTAAAGTGTTACATTGTAGGGTAAAGTATTATATTGTAGGGTAAAGTGTTACATTGTAGGGTAAAGTGTTACATTGTAGGGTAAAGTGTGACATTGAAGGGAAAGTGTTACATTGTAGGGTAAAGTGTTACATTGTAGAGTAAAGTGTTATATTGTTTCCTGAAACGACTCCGGTACCATGTGGGCGGGCGACTTGTAGTAAGTAATTCAGGAAATACATTATTTACTCATTTGTCTCGACGTATCTTGCTTCTCTTGTACCTTGCAGTGTCGAGGTGATGGATAAATATCTGTAGAGTACACTTTACTGGGCTTCATGTATCGAGATTCCCATGGATTCTGTTATCCCCTCTGTCCATCGTTTTGCATGGTCGCCCTCTTCTTTTGATTCCATGTTTACATCATTGCACGTCATTGCTTGTTGTGGTATGTTTAGTTTAGTTTAGCTTAGTCGACGGATCAACATCACGGCACACGGGTGTAATCCATAAGTGCTCCGTTCTACTTCTAACTCAAACCTGAGTCCGGAGAAACTCTGCTCAGTGTATGAACTCCGTAGCACCGGCGAGGATCCTGAAATACTTTGGGTAAATTTTTAACTCGAAATTGTGCCCCGGCAGCACCGTTAAGCTACACTTTTTCGATTTCCAAATGCAAGGGATTTTTTACGTGCTCAGCAATACACACGGGCATCCGATCTCACTTACCCTACCAGGGGAACTTTTGTTACTAGAAGTCCACGTGACAAAATCCCGGCCCTCACCGGGTCTTGAATCCAAGACCTCCAGCACTAAAATCGGACACCATACATCAAGACCACTCATCCACAATGTTGTTGTGGTATACTGTTAGCTGGTATCCTAGTTATGTGGCCGAACCATTCCGATATCTGTTTTCAAACGATAGCGTTGCTATTACCCCCAACCCTCCCACACACACCCCCCTACCCCCGCGTTAGTCTTGATTTCATTATTTCTGGTTTTCTCTCTTCTTGACGCGCTGAATATTCTTCTCAGGAATCTCATTTCCGTTGTGTAATTTTTCTTTTCTCTTTTTCTAGCATTGTCCAAGTTTGGCATTGGTAGCAAAGAGTTGGTAGATTTAGTGTGTTGTAGAGTGCCTTTGTTGTTGTTGTTGTTGTTGTTGTTGTTGTTGTTGTTGTTGTTGTTGTTGTTGTTGTTGTTGTTGTTGTTGTTGTTTGTCCATCAAGAATGATGATGACCATTCATTTCATCCAGTGTGGTTGAAAGTATGGAGCCGTGAGTTCTAAAATGGATGACAAGGCCTATTTTTCTGTCCAGCCAGTTCTTCACTGCTCTTGCAGTCCTGGTTGCTTCACAAGTGACTGCACCTTTACATAATGATGTACGCCACGAATTTCGTCCTTCGGCAGCAGTCTCCCAGGTGTCAAGATGAGTTCCAAAAGCTTTCAGTTAGATTTTCAGAGTGCCTTTAAAGCTTTTCCGCTGGCCGCATTGGGAGCGTTTACCACAAGGCAGCTCGCCGTAAAAAATCGTTTAGGGATCCTGTGAACTGGCATGCGAGTGAAGTGACCAGCCGAGCGAATCTGATTTTTCAGTAGAGTGTGGATACTGGGCATGGGCGCTCTTTCTAGAACTTCAGTGTCTGGGATCTTGTCTTGCCATTTAATCTTCAATAGCTTCCTGAGGCAGACTGTGTGGAGATTCTTGCATTCACTTCATCGTCAGTTGTGACAGCTTATGACACAGTGCTGCCAAGATAGGTGAATTTGTCCACAACACTTAGTGTATGACCATTCACCTTGATATTTGGCACAGTGTGATTATTCCCTGGAGCTGGCTGGTACATAACTACAGTCTTCTCCAAGTTTATATTGAGCCCAAAGTTGGCAAGGCATATGAGAAAGCTGTAATACTGTGTTGCATGTCTGCCTCTGAGTTAGCATTTAGAGCGCAATCATCAGCAAACAGGAGCTCTCTGACGGTGTCGCTGCTAGTTTTGGTTGTAGCTTTAAGCCTTCTGAGATTGAATAACTTTCCATACATGCTGTAGTTTATGTCTATTCCAATAGCATTGTTCTCGAAGGTATTCGTCAGCATAGCTGAAAACATGAGGCTGAACAGTGTTGGTGCCAGGACACATCCTTGCTTCACTCCATTGGTGACACTAAACGGCTTCCGACAAGTTCACCATTTTCTGTACTCTTGCCTGTATGCCATCATGAAATAGCCGTCTATTAGACAAACTTTCGTGGACAACCATTTCGCCATAATCTTCCATAGCCTTCTCTGCTGACTATCAAAAGCTTTGGTAAGGTCAATGAAAGTGGAGAACATTTCCGAGTTCTGTTCCTGACATTTTCCTTGCAGCGAAAATCATGTCAACAGTTCCTCGTTCTTTTCTGAAGCCACATTGACTATCATGAAGAAGACCCTGATCAAGATTAGTTTCCATACAATGGTATGAATGCCTGTCGTTCAGAAAGCAATGGGGTTGATTGCTACGTCCTGTATGCAACTAACTTAAATAACATTCAGGGAAATCTGACGAATAACTAACCAGACTCGCTTTGCTCGTGAAGTTGCAATAATTATTAAACGAAGAATCCACGTACGGAATCACTTCAATAAGATGTAAACGGTTTCTCAACAGGCAGCACTGCATCACATTGATTCCTTTCGCAGGTTTTCATTTTTAATAATCTACCTCCGATTTCTTGTAATCTCGTGACAATCACGTGATAACTCGTACCGTGAGACAATGATCATATTCACAAATCATCCCCTCCTTGCCTCATGGATTGCCGACCCTCCATGTCAGGCGTACTCCTTGCCGTACCAACGCCCACTGAGACAGCCTTAAAATAGGCAGGCATTAAGGAGTATTATACATTGAAAACTGTCACGCGTTGCAAATTAGCGGGTATTTATTAGATATAAGTTTATTAGATATACAGACCGAGTGTGTGTTGTTTTTTCTTGGTCATTTGTGTCTGCTTGTTTTTGCTAAGATTGTATTTATTTTGTGTTCTTGTCCATTGTTATTGTCGGATTTCTTGTATTTTAAGTTGTTTAATGTTTGTGTTTTAACAACACTATTAGATATTATCGCCTTGCGTTTATTGTTTTAGTTCGTCGTGTCGCCATCGATTTAGTCTTCTTCTTCTTCTTCTTCTTCTTCTTCTTCTTCTTCTTCTTCTTCTTCTTCTTCTTCTTCTTCTTCTTCTTCTTCTTCTTCTTCTTCTTCTTCTTCTTCTTCTTCTTCTACTACTACTACTACTACTACTACTACTACTACTACTACTACTACTACTACTACTACTACTACTACTACTACTACTACTACTACTACTACTACTACTACTACTACTACTACTACTACTACTACTACTACTACTACTACTACTGCCGGCTTCCTGGCTTAGAGGTTAGCGACTTTTCTCCGTAATCTCGTATACTCTCGTAAGTAACGTGACGACGGTGATAATCAGCAGTGGTTCGAATCGCGTCGGTAACTTACTGGGTATGTGAGCCTGCCGCTCAGAAAGCAATGGCAAACTACTGAGCGTAATCTTGCCAAGAAATCAACAATCAGCTGAAAGATGCTGATGTTGACAGCAATGTCCTGTAAAGGATGTGCAAGCAATTTTTAACTACTACTACCATTACTACTACTACTACTACTACTACTACTACTACTACTACTACTACTACTACTACTACTGCTGCTGCTGCTGCTCCTGCTGCTGCTGCAACGACTACTACTACTACTAATGCTGCTGCTGCTACTACTACCACTACTGCTACTAGTGCTACTACTACTACTACTACTACTACTACTACTACTACTACTACTACTACTACTACTACTACGACTACTACTGTTAATACTACTACTATTACTACTACTACTACTACTACTACTACTACTACTACTACTACTACTACTACTACTACTACTTCTTCTTCTTCTTTCTCTTCCTCTGTTTCATTATGGTCTGTGGAGCAGATTTGTTGATGACGTCATGTACTTCATTTTTGTGTTTAAATGTGTCCTACATACAAAGTGTAGTGAGACTCTACATACATCCGGTACCTGCTGAATGTTGAACTCAGTTTATTAATATGATTGTGAGATCTGACTGGTCGCTGTTGTGGCAAAGAGGTTACAGACACCGTTCGCAATCTCCCACACCGAGTTCTAAACACAGCTGCAGGCGATTTCACACCATGGTATAAGTGCCCGTCGTTCAGACAGCTATGACAAACTACTGAACGTAAGCTTGCCAAGAAATCACGAAAGCCTATAAATGTTGGTGTTGACTGCGACGTCCTGTAAAGGATATGCAACTAACTTTGTAACTAGCCACTGCAGATCAGACACTTATAGTCTTCAAATAAAAGTATTTTCTATAACGCATTCCAAATTAACAAACAGACATTCACTCATAACAAACATGTTACCTGGACATTACAGTGGGAGGTCAGCATTGCCGAATGGATAGAGCTCTTGCTCTTAAACTTCCGGTGTGCTGATGCTGAGGTAGCGGGTTCAACCCCTAAACCGGTCAGTTGGACTAAAATGTTGACTTTTATTCCTTCACTTGGGGACGTAATTTACAAATACCTCAGAAGACGGAGTGGGTTCTTCTGATCGCAAGGGACACTGGTAATAGGGAAAGCTAACCCACACGCAAAAATCCATTCAGGTGCACGTTTGTGGACTGCGCTTGAATTCACAGTGAGCGAACAAACAAAAAAAAAAGATAATTAAACAGAGAGGTGAGGCACATTTCAACAGACAGTACAGACAGGAAATAGCCAATTTACTATGCAAACAATCAAAGAAAGAATGAAAGAATTACAATAGAGGGACCGGGGTAATAAGGAAAGCAAATCTACACTCAAAAGTCACCCCATGCACACGAAGTATTATCACGTGCATGGACTACGCTTGACTTCAAAACTAGCGAAAGCATAAACGGCACCACGTGGACAAAAAAAAAGGCCACCAATTTCCCGTGACCTCCTTCACATGCCATTATCAGGCCAAAAGCGGAATAATTTCCACAGAAATGATTTAATAAATTACTACCTACATCGGGTACAATCAGCTCTAAGAGATCATGTGACCAATCAATACTGCCTGGAAGAAAGGAACATTGGGTTAACATCAAAGGTTCACTATTGTCTGCTTGCTAAAAGACGGCACCAAGTGCTGTCAGATAATGTCAAATCTGCATGGAATCACGGCTCGTGATGTTGTCGTGATTGTCTTTTGTTCTTAAGTTTATAGCAATCGATGTGACTGAAAGGCTCAGAGGGTTCGTTCTTAAACTTCCCGTGCTCTGATGACGGGATAGGGGGTTTAATCCCTGCACGGCATTAAATGTAACTTAAAATGGCATCCCGTTCGGAAGGCATTGGCCAACTCAACTAACTAACGTAATATTGCCTAGAAAGTCGACTTCAGGTTGATTGCAACGATCGGTAACAGATATTCAATATTTTAATGACTTGTGATGTACTGCTCACAATATTCTTGGAATATCATAAATTCAAAACAATGTATTCAAGTAGTGAATTTAAAACTATTTTAACCTCAGTAGCCACAAACAATTTATTGCACTTTTTTGTTCCTGTATATTTCGCCGCACCTCGTCAGGTGTCTACTGCATGGTTATTTACCGTGTTACATGAACATGAGACAGATAGATTTACAACAATTAGATTTTTAAGAACATGTATCTTTCCCATTGCAGCAGACGCCTGTGAGACCTAGGCACTTGCTAAACAAGTTGAACAGCACATAAATGCCTTTGAACATAAATGTCATAGACGATTTCAGAGAACAAATGCATCCACACGTCAATATCTGAATATTAATATTGAAGAAGGGTGGCTACTAAAGACGATCACACAAAGAACATTGATATATCTGGGTTACTTGAAACGTCATGAAAGTGTGGAAAGAACAATAATGAAGGGTTATATGCCTGGAAAGAGAGGAAGAGGAAGGCCAAAGAGAAGATGGGTGAAGGGTGTGGCAGATGATCTCCAGATGGGTGTACCGGAAGCTGGGCATATGACCGAGAAGTTTTCCGGAAGGTTGTTATGGGAGCGAGGTTCTGCAAAGTAGATGTTACTGAAAGAATGAATGAATGAACATGAACAAATGAATAATACTTTGATTGAAATACTGAAATACTGAAATACTGAAACCAGTGACTATTTATTTAATATTTCAGTCAAAGAATTATTCGCTTATCAACATCATATGATATATAACTCTGCAGGATGCACGTGGTGAGATGCAGAGCGATATGTCATATCGAGCGTAGAGCATACAAGTGCTAATATTTATAGTGCACTGGACTGATGTGGATTAAATTTCCCTATTACCATTCCCCACCCCCCACCATCAGGAAAACCCACTCCGACTTCTGAGATACTTGTAATTTACGTCTCCAAGTCAACATTTTAGTTCAACTGTCCGGTGTTGGGGTTGAACCCGCTACCTCAACATCAGACCATCGGAAGTTTAAGAGCAAACGCTCATATCCATTCGGCCCCGCTGACCTCTGTTATCCCTATATCACCATCATCATTTCCACAACACCATCATCATTTCCATTATCACCATCATCATTTCCAAAACAACATCACCATTTCCAAAACATCATCATTTCCAAAATAACATCATCATAGTGGGCGCGTCAAGTATAGAAAGTTCTTTAAATGGCTGCCTTTCGATATAGCTCTCGATTGCAAGCCAGCTGTCCTACATTTGATGATGTAAATTAGCTATCGCCTCTTGATTCCATCTACTTTGTGATATTCCTCTTCTATGCTTCACCATTATATCCCCGTCCATAATCAGTTTTGCTACACATTCATATCTTTTGACATGTATAGCATACTTCTTTTGTTCAATGTTCTGTGTCTCTGTATACAATCTTTTCAGAAATGAGTTCCTACAGGAATCATCGGCTTCTTCGTCCCATAAACATGCTTTTGTACGCTTCTGTAAGGCGTGTTTTCTATCTGCCTGTGTGGTTGCCATCTGTATGTTTTTACTGTCTGCCTATCTGTGTGTCTGTTTGTCTGTCTCTCTGTATACATGAATGTTTGTCATTTCTCTGTCTGTTTGTCTTACTTTATGCCTATTTGATTATCTGTCTGTCTGACAGACTGTCTACCTGCCTGTCAGCCTGCCTGTCTATCTGCCTGCCTGTTTGTTTGTCTGTCTGCTTGCCTGCCTGTATGTCTGTCTGTTTATCTATCTGTCTGTCTACATGCCTGAATGATTGCCTGTCTGCCTGCCTTTCTGTATGTTTGCCTGTCTGTCATTTTGTCTGTCTATCTGTATGTTTGTTTTTCTGTCTCGCTGCCTGTCTGTCTGTTTGTCTGTCTGTCCGACTGTCTGCCTGCCAGCCTGTCTGTCTGTTTGTTTGACATTTTGTCTGGCTGTCTGTCTGACCGTCCGTCTGTCTGTTTGCTTATCTCTTTGTTATTCTTTCTATCTATCTCATTTTCTGTATGTGGCTTTGTCTTTCTGGCTCTATGCTTGTCTGCCTACTGTCTCTGTTGCTATCTATCTGTCTCTCTGCTTCTCTGACCGTCTGTTCACCTGTCTCTCTCAATGCCACCCTGCCTACCTGCAAGTCTGTGTGTGTGTTTGTTTTTTTGTCTGTTTCTCTGCGAATCTGCCTGTTTGTCTGTTTCTCTGTCTGTTTGTTTTACTTTATGTCTGTCTGTCGGAAAGTCTGTCTGTCTGTTTTATGTTTTTCTATCTGTATGTCTGTCTATCTGTCTGACCGTCTGCCTGCTTGCATGTATGTCTGTATGTTTCTCTCTCTGACTGTGCGCCTATTTACCTGCCACCCTGCCCACCTGCCTGTCTGTGTGTCAGTATGTATGCCTTTAAGTCTGCCTGTCTTCTCCTGTCTGTCTGCCTGCGTTTCTGCTTTTCTATCTGTTTTTATGTCTATCTGTCGGCCTGTCTCTCTGACTTCTCGTTTGTCTGCATACCATCCTGCCTATCTATATGTCTGTCTGTTTGTCTGTCTGCCTACCTGCCTGCCTACCTGCCTGTCTACGGATCTGTCTACCTGTCAGTCTGTCTATTCGTTCTTTTATCTGTCTAAGGCAAGCAAACAGTCCTCTCCTAAGTCCGGATTTGAACCCCGCCCATTTCGATGACCATGAAACAACTTGCCCAACTATTACATAACTATGTAAACAAAAAAACATCAATGTAGAACAGAAAATAAAGAAAGCAAGTATAACATCGATCTCACGAAAGAAATCATCAAACCTAGGAAACTACAACCCCCACGCCATCAGTCCAGGACAGCAACAAGGACGCGGCTGCAGCATCAGCAAAAGATTCCCCCATTGAAAAACAAAATATAATAGAAAAATAAAGACAAAACAAAAACCCCTGCTGGATTATTCCAGACCTGGGGGTTGCCTCCCCAAAAAAAATACCCTAGCTAGTGCAGAATGGAATCAGCGGCCTAGAGATTTGCCCGGGGAAGTCCAGGCTGGTAAGGAATAGTCGTCGGCGACCTGTAGGCCCTAACTTTCCCGGGATATTGATTTGGTGACGCGGTTATGACGCACGAGGTGATCAGCAAATAAATTGCTGAGAACCCAGTTTTCATTTTTTGGTGGGTTGGCCTAGTTTTCTAGGGAGTTCTCTTGTTCGAAGTTAATAACAATGGGTGGCAGCTTCGGCTTATCAATTATTTTATTGTCTGGAATGGGGGATTTTTCCTGCAGAGTAGGTTAGTTCGGTGGTACTGACTTGTGTTTTATGTGTGTCAGTACAGTGTGTGGTGTTTGTGTGTGTGTGTGTGTGTGTTTGTGTGTGTGTGTGTGTGTGTGTGTGCTAGGATGTGGCTTTATAAATGGATGTTTCCATGATAGATAAATGGATAGACAGACAAATTTATTGAATAGCCACAGATGAAAATGTGGGACGAAGGATAGAGAGATAGACAACAGTGAAATCAGATAGTTATGTAGGTAGGTAGGTAGGTAGGTAGGTAGTAGGTATGTAGGTAGGTAGGTAGGTAGGTATGTAGGTAGTTAGGTAGGTAGGTGGACAGAAAAATAGACAGATAAGTGAGTGGATGGTTGGGTGGATGAACAGATAAGCAGGTAGGTAAGTAGGAAAGTTGGTTGGTAGATAAGTAGGTATGTAGGTAGGTAGGTAGGTAGGTAGGTAGGTAGGCAGGCAGGTATGTAGGTAGGTAGACAGGTAGTTCATGTACGTAGATAGGTGGGTGGATAGGTGGGTTAGTGGGTATGTTGGTCGATAGGTGGGCGGATGACGGAATATACGGACTGAATGACGAACTGAATGATGCACGGACAGAGAGACAACCACATTACGAACTGAACTAGCTGAAAACACCACTCTGGTAACATTCACTAAAAAATTTACATTCTGGTTTTAAAAAAATCCCCCCCCCCCCAAAAAAAAAAAAAAGAACAACAACCAACATTCTAGTAAACTCACTAAAATCTACCTACAGACTAAACTGACAGAATTTCGGGGAAACCGACACAAAGGGAATCAATAACATCGTTCAGACATAACTGATTGGGGAAACGATCAGCACAGAAAACCCAATAAAGAAAGTCCGTTTTGCTGTCTCGCCATACTATGGATGGAATAAAATAGGCGGTATCTCCCGCGCAACCTCGTGTCCCCATCTGGTGGCACCATGGTCACGTGGGCTTTGACGTCATTGTCCAAGCTTTTTTTTTTTGTTTGCAGACCGGATTGAAAGCGACTGTCTGTGACGTCATTAGAGGAAATTCCTTTGACCTAAATTGATAGTGCAAGTCTCCAAGAAATTCAAAACACACAGACGAAACTTAAAAAAAAATTGAATTCGCTTCTTGAAAACAACAATCGATTTCTCATGGGACAGTTTTCTTTCGTTGCACTGCTTTTATTTCATTGTATTAATTTTCCTCTTCATACTGTTTAATTGTTGTCTTTTTTGTGTTGTGTTTTTCGTGGATTTACGAGTATTTCTACAATGTTTTATTCTTTCTGATGTGCTTGCAGAAGAGAAGGAAGTAGAGAAACAGTGACAACAACAACAACAACAACAACAACAACAACAACTACAACAACAACAACAAAAGCAAGACGAGTAATAACAAGGAGAAAATGAACAAGAAGACAAAGAACAAGAACAAGATACACGAGGAAAATAACAAGAACAGCAAGATCAAGATTAAGATGAAGAAATGTAAGAAGAAGTAGAAACAGAATGAAAGAAAACAAGGACAAGAATAAGAAAGAAAGAAGAACGATATCAAGAATAGCCAGAAGAACAAGAAGAACAATACCAAGAATAGGAAGAACATGATGCATACGATCAAGAAGACCAAGAACAATAAGAACAAGAAAAATAACAAGAACAAGAAAAATATTAACATGAATAACAAGAACAAGTATAAGAACAAGAATAAGAACAAGAAGAATAAATGACTAGAAGAACAAGAATAAGACGAAGAACAAGAATATGAACATGAATTAGAAGAATAAGAAGACCGGAAACTTGCTTATTGTATTTAATTTCATTTATAAAGTGTTTACTTTTTTGCATGTTATCTTTGTAACCCAGAATTTCTTTTGATAACTCATCTTTTTCCTATAACCCATGCCGTGTGGCGTTGGAGATCATGTCTGTCCACAGCCTCCTGTCTCATGTACTACGGATATTCTTATAGCCCATGCCATGATGACTAACTGTTCTGCATCTTCTGAAGTGTCTTACCTTTCTCAAAACTGATCGTACTCTGAAGTACAGCACTTGTGTTTTCATTTATCCATGCGGAATATACGAGCGAGATTCAAATTAAAACCTTAATTATTATTTTTTATTTTTTCTTTATTTTGTTTAAAAAATGTTGTTGTTTTTTTTTTTTGGGGGGGGGGGGGGGGTGGGGGTGGGGGGGTAGGGGGGGGGGAGGATATTCTGAAAAAGTAAAGCACACATATATCACTTGTCTATGTAGTCACCACTGCGTTCAATGTAAGTCCTCCAGCGCCGATAATGTGCTTGGATTACTGTAGAAAAATCGACTCTGGTGTCATTACTCGGTGTTCCTGAACAGTCTGTCACAGAAGTCACACCATTTTGACACTTTCTACTCTACTCATACACTTGCTAGATTGACAGGCATGCATCACCATATTGGACATTCATTCGCCGGTGAATGTCTACAGGGTTCACCCCTTGACTGATCAATCAACGAATAACAGAAGGCTGCTCCTCTTTGGTGCATGCCAAAAGTGAGGCGGCCATCTTTAACCTGTCCTTATGGCGCCACCGTGCTCGTCTACACGTGATGTAATGTATATAACACTCCTGACATACTGAACAACAATACTGACAAGTTACAAGACAACGGCATGGTTATTGTAATTTCTATTACACTTTTAAGGTTTTCATTTTAACCCCTCTCATATTAACAGATTCGGTGTTTTAAAAAAAAGTGGGTTTTCACCCAACAAAAATGGGTTGAGGAAAATGGGAAGTAGGAGTGTGTCACAGTTATGACCTAAAAGTTGTTAACATGGTTGCAGACGTGTTGTATTATATATCAAATTAATGCAGGTTGCTTTGTGAAAATACTGTATTGATATTTTAATTGAGATAAACTTTGGCAATGACATTTCGGTGATAATATAAGCCAAGAGAAGATATGGGAAGTCGGTTAAGACGCTTAATCATCTCATGGCAAGTTTATTCAGTTTAGTTTTTTCCAACATCTTTTAACTTTTCCGTTCTGATTTATTCACTTCTACATCTTTATTCATTATTCAGTTATACTTCTTGTCCTTACCTTCTACGCCAGTATATCAATACTCACGCATTTTGATTTTACAAACAATAACTTATGGAAAAAATGGCCGTTTACGAAAACACGCGAGAACCTAAAGTAAGGCGTGAAACACCCATCCGGGTTTCCTCCACGCGGCAACAATTGACGTCACAGCGTTAAAGTATTTCCTGGCCTCGGTTTGATGTCTCTGGGTGAACGGGTGGAGACGGGAGACGGGGAAATCTTGGAGTTTCCTCCAAGACCCGGCAGTCGCTGGGAGATTGTGGATTGGCGTCCTGTTGCATTGAACGAATCGAATGCTCTTCGGCACGGCGACTGAAAAATTGGAGTTCTGAGATCGCGAAATCTGATGGTATGTTGCTTTGTTATTTCTATACTTTTGATGCGTGTTGTTTATCTGTCTGTGTTTTGCACAAAGCAAAGAAATAAACCGTTAACGAGGTTGATATAAAATGGAAGGTTACAATTCGGTGTTTTTGTCCGCATAATAGTGTCATTTTTCTGCTGCGCAATTGTCGATCGTTAAAGAAACTGCAAATTTATTTAGGACAAACAGCACTAGTTGCGTTTGTTGGTCTGTTTCTGTTTCTTAATGAACGGTGTGAATTTTGTACGGTGTTAAGACTTGTATGCAGAGTCTCAGCTGGCATTATTTTAATATCTAATAAATTATGTAATCTATAGGTGTTTCAAAATAAAATTGTATGTAAGCAGTTGATTGCATTGTGTATGTGATGTGATATCAGCATAGCAGCTTGTAAGCGTGATAACACAAAGCCTAGAGGTTAAGTGGCCAACCTGTCCCTTACTTTGGCAAGCGACGAGTCCAAGCGTGGAACATTCTGCTGCTGCCGCTTCTTCTTCTTCTTCTTCTTCTTCTTCTTCTTCTTCTTCTTCTTCTTCTTCTTCTTCCTCCTCCTTCTCTTCTTCTTCTTCTTTTCTTCTTCTTCTTCTTCTTCTTCTTCTTCTTCTTCTTCTTCTTCTTCTTCTTCTTCTTCTTCTTCTTCTTCTTCTTCTTCGTGTGTCCTACTGCTTTTGCCATGAAACGCCACAGAGAGGAGGCATTTGTAGTTTTCTGTCTTTCTCTTGTGTTATTGCTTGCACTAACTTCATATTTTCTTTAATGTGTCTTTTACTTCCTATAGCCAGCTCTTGCTGGCTCGTCCTCTCGTCTTAAACCCAAACGCTGGTATTACTCCCCACTTTAGTTCTAATTTCATCATTTCTGATTGTGTTTCAACTTGATACTTTGAAATTTCCTGCAATTTCTGTGATGTTGATTTTAAATCCCAGCAGAAGTAAAGTAAAGTAAAGTAAAGTAAAGTAAAGTAAAGTAAAGTAAAGTAAAGGTGACATTTCTAAAGCACACGTGCGTTAGATACATGATGTTATCCTGGTATTGTAGACCATTGGACACTGTGTAGGTCTCAGGTAAACATCATGTCTGCCGCCTTTCCTTCCCAGTCTACGCCCAGGTGCCCATCTTATCCTGGGTCGATCTGGGAGCGGAGGTCAATAAAAAATAATCCCGATTTCATGGGGATTCGAACTCATAACTCCCGCTCAGGCGTGTAAGAGTGCTAGTCACTATATTTTAGCAACAACATAAAATAACACTAGGGAATGCAAGACTTTGCAGACCACTTTTATGGAAAGCATAGGATGTTGCGGATACTAGCCTTCATCATCACACAAATACGCATTATGCAACATGTAAACACGGGAAGATACTACAGTGACTACATTAAGGCATACCATCAAATGAGAAGAATGGAAAGATGAAACAGATGAGAACAGTTAAAGAGAACATGAAAAATTGAGCAACAATTTATTTACAACTTTTTTTCCCCATACAAACCATTGTGTATTTACAAGGTGCATTGTGTCTTCTCCTGTGCTTTACGAATACAACAAACACATTCGTATACATACATGAGAATATTACATTCGTGACAAGGTGTAATTACCTATATATTACTTGTTGTTGATGATGATGATGATGATGATGATGATGATGAATGATGATGATGATGATGATGATGATGATGATGAGAAGGAGGAGGCGTATAACGATGATGATGATGATAATGATAATGATGACGATGATGATGATGATGACGATGATGATGATGTTTTGATGTTGACGATGATGATGGTGGTGATGATGGTGGTGATGATGGTGGTGATGGTGGTGATGATGGCGATGATGATGATGATGATGATGATGATGATGATGATGATGACGATGATGATGTTGATGATGATGACGATGAGGATGAGTAGGAGGAGGAGGATAAGTGGCTGGCCGAGTGGCTAGAATGCAAGGTTCTCCTTCTGGAGACCCAGGCTCGAATCCTTGGTAAGGTGTGGATGTGTGTGTGTGTGAGTGTGTGTGTGTGTGTGTGTGTGTGTGTGTGTGTGTTTCTGTCGGGGTTCATAGAAAACTCTAACCTGGACATTTCACGGCGATTGAACTAGCTAGGCGGCCTTAATTCCCCAGGCTCAAGATCACCCTGTCCTACACGGCACACAAAAAAAAAAAAACCACCCACTGCAGGAGATCCTCCTCCTGGGACGTCAGGCATTCTTTTCCCACATTGTCAAAGAACATTTCGAGCCACAAAAGGCCTTGACAGCCTTCTTAGAACTCACAGCTCCAATCTTCCAACCCCACTGGATGCAATGAATGGTCATCATCATTCATGATGGACAAACACTATGCCGCAAGATACTATAGGCAGTTGATGGCAGATGAATGCGGAGCGGCTGACCGAGTGGCTAGATTGTCGGATTCTCCTTTGGGAGACCAGAGTTCGAATTCTCGGTAAGGTGTAGAGTTTTTTTCTTCTTCTTTTTTTTCTGCCTTTTATTCTGTCGGGGGCAAAAAGAAAACTCTAACCTGCACAGTTTGGGGCGACTGCACTGGCCAGGCGGCCTTAATTCCTCAGGCTCAAGACACCCCTGCCATACATCGCAAGATACTGTATTGGCAGTAAATGACAGTTTTTTTTTTTTTTTAATGACAGATGGCAGATGATGGCGATGAAACTATCACCTGTTAAATTCTTTCAAATAGTAATTCTTCCTTTCTCCAAGTATTCTCATTCACACCTAAATAATACTTATCTCAGAATCTCACGCTGAGATAATAACATGAATAATGACGTGGAAACTCTTATACAGACAGCCGCGAGAGACTGTGGTGTAATAGGAACAGGGTAACGTGATGGTAACGTGTTCCTAATTCGTGGTATTGAGGTGGGAATATGTTCCCCAACATATCAGTGTTCCTAAATCGTGGCATTGGGTAGGAACATGTTCCTCAACATTTCAGCGTTAATAATTTGTGGCATTGGGGTGGGAAAATATTCCTTAACATCTCAGTGTTCCTAAATCGTGGTATTGGGGTGCGAACATGTTCCCAAACGTACTCAATGTTCCTAAATCGTGGTATTGGGGTGGAAACATGTTCCCCAACGTCTAAATGTTCCTAAATCGTGGTATTGGAGTGGGAACATGTTCCCAAACATCTCAGTGTTTCTAAATCGTGGTATAGGAGTGGTAACATATTTCCCCAAAATCTCAGTGTTCCTAAATCGTGGTATTGGGAAGAAACATGTTCCCAAACATCTCAGTGTTCCTAAATCGTGGTATTGGGGGTGGGAACATGTTCCCCAACATCTCATTGTTCCTCAATCGTGGTATTGGAGTGGGAACGTGTTCCCAAAATTCTCATTGTTCCTAAATCGTGGTATTGGGGTGAGAATATGTTCCCCAACATATTAGTGTTCCTAAATCGTAGTATTGGGGTGGGAATATGTTCCCCAACATCTCAGTGTTCCTAAATCGTGGTATTTGGGTGGGAAATGTTCCCCAACATCTCATTGTTCCTCAATGCTTTTCAGACTATACCAGCGCTTGATCCTCTCAGCGATTGATTATGGACTAAGATTGCTCATTGTCTCAAAGAGTCAGCTTGTGAGATTGGAGCACATACAGAACGAGGCTATGCGGGTCGTTCTGGGATGCACCAGAGACACGCCAGTGGTGTGTATGCGGTACATCCTTGCATCGACTGTTGCTGGTAGGCAATGCAGGCGAAGGCATACCTCAGAGTAGCTGCTGACACAGATCACCCGTTGCATGAGTCGCTGGACGCAGTTAAGGGTCAGCGACTGATAAGAGGCAAATCATGGATGGCTCAGGCGGAGGATACGATCAGGCAGGTGTGCCCTTTGGAGAACATTAGGCGAGGAGAGGAGTGGGTCAGAGTGCCAGCGGAGCAGTCAGACTTGTGCAGAGTTATAATCACATTGAGCCGGGAGTGCAGGGAGTGGCCAGCAGGGGCCATGGAAGTGGAAATCCAGCAACTAATTCAGGATAATGCTCGCCCGAGTGATGTGATTATCTACACAGATGGTTCGATGTTGAGAGGTAGTAGAAGTGCCTGGGGGTTCTTGGCAAAGGCTAATAATGGTCGACGTTTGGTGCAGGAGAGCCTGGCATATGATACCACAACATCTAGCTTAAGAATGGAGGTGGAGGCAGTCAGTACAGCTTTCTGCTGGATGGAGAATACGATACACACATACACATCGTGATTGTAACTGACTCAGAAAGCATGCTGAGTAGGGTGAGGACAGGCAAGCTTCGTGCAGAGTGGCTTGCTTCGCTTCGGAAGTCACGGGTGGCAAGCATCGTCTGGATCTTTTCTCCGGGGCATGCTGGTGTGTTGGGGAATGAACAGGCAGACATATTGGCTGGCTCTGCAAAATTTGGTGGAGTATTGATGCATGATAAGGCAGACGTGGTTGCGGCCTTGTGGGAGCACGTGTACACCTCGGAGGAGCAAATGGATCACCATGGTCTGGCAAGAATGAGACAGCGTGGAGTGACGAGGGGATCTGGCCGATGCTCGACGCGTAGAGGAAAGGCGAGACGCACATATAATCAGATTGCTACTTGTACTATTGGGGTTGGAACTCTTCGCTGGCTTCTGAGGATGGGGACAGAGCGCTTATGGGAATGCCCCGAATGCTGTGATGTCGGTTCCTAAATCAATCAATCAATCAATCAATCAATCATTGTTCCTCAATCGTGGTATTGGGGTGGGAACGTGTTCCCAAAAATCTCATTGTTCCTCAATCGTGGTATTGGGGTGGGAACATGTTCCCCAACATCTCAGTCTTCCTAAATCGTGGTATTGGGGTGGGAACATGTTCTCCAACATTTAAGTGTTCCTAAATCGTGGTATTAGGGTGGGAACATGTTCCCTAACATCTAAGTGTTCCCAAATCGTGGTATTGGGGTGGGAACATGTTACCAAACGTCTCAATGTTCATAAATCGTGGTATTCGGGGGAACATGTTCCCCAACATCTCAGTGTTCCTAAATCATGGTATTGGGTGGGAACATGTTCCCGAACGTCTCAATGTTCCTAAATCGTGGTATTGGTGTGGGAACATGTTCCCCAACATCTCAGTGTTCCTAAATCGTGATATTGGGGTGGGAACATGTTCCCCAACATCTCAATGTTCCTAAATCGTCGTATTGGGGTGGGAACATGTTCCCAATCGTCCAAATGTTCCTAAATCGTGGTATTGGGGTGGTAACATGTTCCCCAACATATCAGTGTTCCTAAATCGTGGTATTGGGGTGGGAACATGTTTCCAAATGTCTCAATGTCCCTAAATCGTGGTATTGGGGTGGGAACATGTTCCCCAACATCTCAGTGTTCCTTAATCGTGGTATTGGGGTGGGAACATGTTTCCAAACGTCTCAATGTCCCTAAATCGTGGTATTGGGGCGGGAACATGTTCTCCAACATCTCAGTATTCCTAAATCGTGGTATTGGGGTGGGAACATGTTTCCAAACGTCTCAATGTCCCTAAATCGTGGTATTGGGGTGGGAACATGTTCCCCAACATCTCAGTGTTCCTTAATCGTGGTATTGGGGTGGGAACATGTTTCCAAACGTCTCAATGTTCCTAAATCGTAGTATTGGTGTGGGAACATGTTCCCCAACATCTCAGTGTTCTTAAAGTTTAAATATTTTTTTCTAAAATGCTGTAAAAGGCAAAAGGATAACTTCATTGCACGGGTTTATCCCATATGGCTCGATCTCTTTCCGCAGGGTGAGCAAAAACTCTGTAGCTCCAGCGATGACCCCCTGGCAGTAGTCTCCGAGAAAACTGCACTCGTGAACTGAATATCGGTGCTCGGAATCAAGCCCTCAAACTTCGGAGAGCGAGCAAGGCTCGTAATCACTTCACCGCGGAGCCTCTCTTAGATCGTGTCCCCTTCTTACTTGCCATTTGCCCTATATTTGGTGTTGTGATTTTCGTCTGATAGAGATGGGTAGCTGCATATCCTTTACAGGACTTTGCAGTCAACACCAGCATTTTTTTGCTGTTGTGATCATTTTGGCTCGTTTACGATCACTTGTTTGCCATTGCGTGTAGCGGCTCACGACACGACAGTTTATTACCCTTCCTTGGCTTCCTGCGTAGTGTTCTTGTCTGGCCACACCTCTTTTAACTTGCTGTTCTTGTAGCCTTACTATGGTTGTAGATTCCCAGTCATCGCTTGGTTCTCGTAAACGACTTACTTCCTCTAGAGCATTCAGAATGTCTGCCTGGTCCATGGCTCGTCCGCCTTCCACAGTAGCCCTACCTGCAAGCCTGCCAGCCTGCTCTTTCCCTTGTACACCCGCATGCCCTGGCACGAAGATGAAACTAATCTTTGCTAGCCGAGACCGCTCCGGAGACAGCAGTCACTCTCTTCGGACCCACCCTTATCGCTATCCTCCTTAGCATACTAATTGTGTCACTAAGGACACAAGACCGATTGAATGTCTGTGTCTCGAGTCATGTCATTGCTTTACTTACTGCCATGACTTCCATAGTCAGGCTGCCTGTGGTCAAAGCAAAAGCGCCAGACTCATCCTTCACAGTTTTCCCTCGGAGAGAGCCGTAAAGGCCCATAAACTTCTCACTCCATGAACGACCGACCCATCCGTGTAAATGACAGCCATAAAAAGTCGTAAAAAAAACCAACGCAGCGCGGTCTGCTGCCAAATCGCCCGCACCTGTTTTTCCAGCGCGGGTATGCGGGATCACGAACTTCGTCCGTAACCCCATCGCCACGGAGCGGACATCGTCTGACAGATACTTTTGCCAATTGTGTTGTTTGCTATATTTTAATACTGTTTTCTATTGTTAAATTAGTTACATGTCCCTTTCAGGACATAGCATTCAACCCCAACATTTGTCAGCTGTTTTTTTTTTTAATTTATAAGCAAAGCAATATTATGTTCAGTAGTGCCGAGGGGTTAAACAACTTTCTCCGTAATCCCGTTTATCCACGTAGGTTAACGAAGCGCGTGAGAATTGGAAGCGGTTCTCGCCACGTTGGTAACTTACGGGATAAGTGAGCCAGTCGCTCAGAAATCAATGGCAAACTACTGAGCGTAATCTTGCCAAGAAATCAACGACAGCGGTAAAATGGTGGTGTTGATAGCGATGCCCCGTAAAGGACATGCGAAAAAAAAAACTGTGTTATTACTTTCTGAACGACCGACGCAACATAACATCTAAATCAACGCACAGATATCTACTTCCAATTTGCCCGATAATAACTTTGAACCTTGTAGTTAGTGTGTCGGGGAATTGTAAAATGCTTGTAAAATGTAAAATTATCACCTAAGTTACAGACGCCGGCTGTTTTCTTTTGTACTGAATGATTTCTATTTTCGTGTCTTCTAGTGCATCCAGTGATTTATGTTACCCATCTCTTCTAGTGCATCCAGTGATTTCTATTTCCGTGTCTTATAGTGCATCCAGTGATTTCTATTACCCATCTCTTGTAGTGCATCCAGTGGTTTCTATTTCCCGTGTCTTATAATGTATATAATGATTTATATTTCCGTGTCTCATTGTGCATCCAGTAATTCCTACTTCCATGCCTTCTAGTGCGTCCAGTAATTTCTATTTCCGTGGTTTCTAGTGCATCCAGTGATTTATATTTCCCGTGACTTCTAGTGTATCTATTGATGTCTATTGCCGTGACTTCTAGTGCATCAAGTGATTTCTATTTCCGTGTCTTCTAGTGCATCTATTGATTTCTATTCCCGTGTTCTCTGATGCATCCAGTGATTTATATGCCTCACATTTCACTGCGTGTCGCAAGGGGCATGCTGTAGAAATCACACAACATAATAAGCAATAAGATAAATCATTCCAGCTGAAATATAATATAATATAATATAATAAATATAATATAATATAATATAATATAATATAATATAATATAATATAATATAATATAATATAATATAATATAATATAATATAATATAATACAATACAATACAACACACACACACACACACACACACACACACACACACACACACACACACACTCACACACAGTAATTTGGATTGTCTACCACGGTAATTTTAAACTGAATATTATGTCCTTCTGTTTGCACTGCACAAAGTTGGTTTTTGTAAATGAATAGCGATAGCTTCCGACAGCTCTAGCATGCGACTGTTTTGCGTGTTACACTTTGAAAGTTTATCTTATTGCTTTAGTTCATCTTGTGTTATTTCTGCAGTATCTACCTGACACGATGCAGCTAAATATACCAGACAATAAATCGTGAAATCAATTGTTTGTGTCTTCGTTATTAAAATATGCTACCGGAAAGAAGTCTGCAGAATCTATTCCTGATTTGCTCTAGTACATCGAATGATATCAATTCCTAAAGTATTATAGTGAATCGTATGATATCAATTCTTATATTATTATAGTGAATCGAATAATATTTATTCCTAAAATATTCTAGTGCATCGAATGATATATATTTCTTATGTTTTCTAATGAATCGAATTATATTACTTCCTTCAGTATTTTAGTATATTGATTGATATTGATTGATGATGATGATGATGATGATGATGATGATGATTGATATCATTTCCTAACTTGTTCTAGTGTATCGAATTATTTCAATCTCTCTAGTATCCTATTCCATCGAGGAGCGGCTGGCCGAAAGGCTAGAACGCCGGATTCTCCTTCGGGAGACCCGGGTTCGAATCCTTGGTAAAGCTGTGGGATTTTTTTTCTGTCGGGGGCAAAAAGAAACTCCTAACCTGCACACTTCGCGGCGACTGCACTAGCCAGGCGTCCTTAATTCCTCAGGTTCAAAGACTCCCTTTCCATACGCCACAATGTACTATATTGGCGGTAACTGACAGTGGCAGTTTTGACAGATATCTATTACTAAACTCTTCTAGTGCATCGAACGATATCTGTTCCTCCGGTATTCTAGTGCATCGAATGATATCTATACCGCGTTTTCTGGTCAATCGAATGATATCAATTTCTTATGTTTTCTAGTGCATCCAATATCTATACCCTGTTTTATAGTGCATTGAATTATATCTATACCTTGTTTTCTAGTGCACCGAATGATATCAATACTTCATGTTTTCAAGTGCATCAAATGAAATATATACCTTGTTTCCTAGTGCATCGAGTGATATCTATACCTTCTTGTCTAGTGAATTGAACTATATCTGTTCGTTATGTTTTCTAGTGAATTGAATAATATCAATGCCTCCAGTTTTATAATGCATCGAATGATATTTAATTCCTTATATTTTCTAGTGATATCTATTCCCCTGTTTTGTTTAAGTATACATTAATGTTTTGTCTATACGGAGCAGGATGACATAACAGTAAGGGTCCTTCTTTTAGTTCTTGTCCTTTTGTTCTTGCTCTTTGTGTCTTTGTTAATCGTGTTCTTTCCTTGCTCCTGTAATTCCTATAAGAAGCAAATAAGAACCCTAAACTGATTAGAGAAATTAGACGCAGACAATCACAATTTTATGGGTAGGTTATGAGAAGACATACACTAGAGAACTTTGTGACAATTGGCACGATTGAGGGGTAAGAACAAGGGCAGGACATAGAAGTAAATATTTGGATGGTTTGACCACATGGCATGGTCGAGACAAGAACACAGGAGTTGATCAACGACCCTAGTGATAGCGTCAGATGGCGAAACATGACAGCGAAAGTCTATCGGCATGGCACGTGATGGTGATGATGGTAATGATAATAGTGATTGTTGGAGCATAAGAACCCAACGACACTAATCCAGAACATTCCCAAAGAGACTCCATTCATAACCTGCCAAAATCTCGGCCAACGTAATCTCCTACGCTTACCAATACGGCACACGAAGATGATGATTGTGATGATAATGCTTGGAACACAGGACACCCACATGACTAGCCCAGAATACTACCACTCCATCACCACCCCCACCAACTTCATTAATTTGCTACACTGCGTTAACCACGGCAAATATTGAACGAGGCAGGGACCCCAGGTAGTTCTCCAATCATGCCTCTGTGTCATCCGATGACGTGGCGAACGAATTCGATTGTTCGAACAATCTGGAAGACAAGGTGCCAGAGATGATGTTTGCAGCTCCGTGTGATGATGGAGACAAGAAGGTGCCACAGATGATGTTTGCAGCTCCGTGTGATGATGAAGGTCATCGGAGTTGTTAGGATAGTACTGTCCTGTATTCTTTCTATTTGTGTAACTGCGCTGTTTCATTAGAAGTATTACACTATTACTTTCTGTTTTGTTGTGAGAAGGACGGGTGCGTTTTTGGTGCAATGGTGTGGTTTCAGTTCCTGCAGCAGTGCACAAGATGAAGAATATTCTCTGTAATTTATCTGTGTTAACCGAGATGGGGGAAGGAGTTCTTCAGAGCTATATTGAATCATTCTTGATGTATTGAAGGGAATCATGGACAATTAGAAAACAATTTAGGAATTATGTGGAAGCTGCGGATATGTGGTTTCATAGACGAATGATTAGAACGTCGTGGACAGATAGAACAGAAGTAAACTCACAAAGAGAACTGGTTACTCGCGTTAGAAATTGACAGTCCACATTCTTTGGGTGTGTCATGAGAAGGGAAAAGCTGGAGTATGTCGTCACAACTGAAAGTCTGGAGGGAGAGAGAGAGAGGCAGAAGGAGACCATTAGAGAAGATGCTGAACATATTAACATCATGGCATGGAGGAACATCGGTATCAGAAATGACATACAGTACAGTTGACAGAGGGTTGTGGACAGACATAGTCACCAACGCCACACGGCATGGACTATAAGAAGATTGGCAGTACTCGAGACAGAAGGTTGTGGACAGAGATGATCACCAACGTCACACGGCATGGACTATAAGAAGATTAGCAGTACACGAGACAGAAGGCTGTGGACAGACACGATCACCAAAACCACACGACATGGACTTTTAAGAACAATAAGAAGCTAAGAACAATAAGAAGCCAGTATATTTGTTCGATATTGTGTGTGTCTTTTCTTCTTTTATCCTTTATTATGACAATTATAACATCAGACGGAAGATGTCCGACAGAGATTAAGAGCACAATAGGTCAAACAAAAGCTGCATTTTAGAAAATGAAGAGAATCTTGGGCAATTAATCACTATCATTGAATGTAAGAACGAGAATGCAGATATGTTACATAGAACATGGTTTTCTTTATAGCAGTGTAACATTGAATGTGAATTAACAAATTAGGAAACGCGTAGAAACATTGGTTAGTTTCTGAGACTATTGTTGTGAATAGGTTGGAGTACTACCAGAGCAATTAATAACGATTGCCTGAAAGAGGCTTAAGACACTAGATCATTACGTACAACAATAAGAAAAAGACAAACAGCTTTCTTTGATCATGTGATGAGAAGAAAGGCATTGGAGAACATCGTAGCAACTTGAAAGATTGAGGGGAAGAGAGGCAGAGGCAGACCAAGAGAAATGATGCTGGATGGATTAAGACGGTGACATAGAGGATTATCCTTCAGCAGTGTTGATCCAGAACACCAAAGACCGAGACCTGTAGAGAGATATGAACGCCTGCGCCATCTGCCTTGGCATTTGATGATGATGATGATAGAAGCAGGGGACAGGGGTGGGGGTGGGGGTTTCTACCGAATTTGATGGAGAACTGTGTGTGTAAGAACATGAGCACAACAGGACGCTCGTTAGGAGCCGCGGCTTGTCGCTTGCCAACATGTATTAAACGATTTGCCACATATTTCTCCTTGCTCTCAGGCCTACACGATGTGATGTAGCCATAAAATGAAACTGCTTAGGGACATATTATTATTGATTATCGATTATAGTAAAAGTATACGGAACCACATGGTATGCCATAATCATTCATGTGAAGCTCATGGAGAGAAAAAGATGGATCCACGGAGTCATCACCACCTTACAAACCCACAACATCTCAGCATACCAAGCGACCGAGCGAATCCTTGTTCGGAAACCAATCATCAAAAAAGCCCGCGACGCCTAACGACATAGAGAAGTGAAGGACAAAAGAAGAAATAAAGAAAGATGGAGAGAATTAGACGAATCCCAGCGAATTAAGGGGTGAAGAAACAAACTGGCACTGTATAGGGCATGCACTGAGAAAACCTGAGAATACTGCAGACACATGGAGACGTGAAACAGAAAATAGAAAATGTCTTACTAATGTAAAAGCGGCCGATGTGGTATTGACAACATTACTCACAGAATGCCGATTGATGTATAAAATGTGGGTTTAGCACCATATACCCTCTACCATAAGGTGTTTAAATGTTTTTTAGTTATAAATGAATCAATGCTGAAGGATAATATATCGTCAAATATGACATCCTATTTAGACAGAAGGACGATATATCGCCAAATTAGGGTCATAGTGTTATTTGTTTTGTTCCTTGGTATTTTCCGCAATTTTAATGCTCAGTGAACGAACGGAAACTTACATTATAATGCATGTTCATTTGATTGTTTACCATGTTTAGTCCAAACCTACTTTTTGTTTGCCACTGAATTAGTTAATTCTACCAAGTGGACATTGCGTCTAAAGGGGGATAAATGGACCTTATTCATTTGCTTATTTATAATAATAGATAATTAAGATACATTCTACCAGCCAACACTGGGGCCACGTTTCGTAGTTTCTCAACTCCTTCTTTCTGCAAGCAGCCAATGTGTTTGTTGACCCGAAGCTTCGGAACGTCTAGAAGCTTTCACAAGCCGTAGCCCAGGGCAGATTTCCTGTTCAGGGAGTGTTGCATATATGGAACAAATCTGTACACAGATGTTGCCAACTGGATCCAGTAGAGTTTCCAAACATCGGGCTTCTCTTGTTGGGTATTTTTGGGCTGTGTTTAAGGGTGTTTTATTGTGAGTATTTTTGCCGTTTTTTGAAGTGTTCTGGATTTTTTTTCCTCGTGGGTTTATTGTTGTCATGGTTTTTGTTCTTCACATCACCAATGTTATCCTCGTCGACATCTTCGTCATTATCATAATAATTAATATCTTCTTCTTCTTCTTCTTCTTCTTCTTCTTCTTCTTCTTCTTCTTCTCTTCTTCTTCTTCTTCTTCTTCTTCTTCTTCTCCTCCTCCTCTTCCTCCTCACTCCGTCTCATCTTACTTTCCCCCCCCCCCCCAATCCACTTCTTCGTCATCATCCTCTTTTCCCTCTGCATTAAATTCGTTTTTCTATGCAGTTCCTTTACACTTAACCGTAGCTCTCTTATCATCATGTACACACGGGAGATCAGACAGTCAGCTGTAGACATCACATTATATTTGTGCCGAGTACTGATTTTATTTATAAATCACAGACATTGTACAATTACATCGAATGACACTATTCAGTGTCACCCACAGGGGCGCTGAAGCGTCACCTATGCTTCCCTGTCATGCTTGAATGAAAATATGGAAGATGATGATAATAATGATGTTGATGATGATGATTATGATATTGATTATGTTGATGATGGGTTTGCTTTATGCAGTAATATGTGGCAGCTGGGTTTCTAGTGACTGCTGCTTCCACCGACGATGAACTCTGTTTTTCGTGGCAGACTTTTGTGTTGGTATTCTGGCCGTGGCATTATGATTAGTGTACATGTGCGGGCTGTTGGTTTGTAGAGACATCAATTCCACATTTCACAGGGGGCAGTGAGCAGCATTGTGTGTGGTATTCACTGGCACAGGAACGGAACATTATGGGGCAACCATTTGCCGTGCAGTTGGAACCGCGACTACTAACTAACTATCTAACTAACTAACTAACTAACTAACTAACTAACTAACGAACTAACCTTGTCAAGTGACGATGTGTTCCATCCCCATGGAGACCAGGATAGTGTTCAACATGCCAGACCGATGCAGATAAACTGAGTACTAGTTCGCGTGCTGGGCTGTAATACCGGCGTGATACCGACCACTAGCTCGCCTGGTGCCGATGTGTCTATACAAATATGATGTTTGTTCCGACGGGTGGACACAGAGAAACTGAAGATACAGACAGGGTTTAAGAAAAGAAAGAAAGAAAGAAAGAAAGAAGGAAAGAAAGAAAGAAAGAAAGAGGTAAACAAAACAGAGAGAAAGTTGAAACAAACGGGTTTACGAAGAAGGATATAACGAAAGAAAACATATACAAAGAGAGAAAGAAAGAAGGGACAGAAAGAAGACGAAAAGAAAACAAATAAATAATACACACAGAAAACAGAAAGAAAATAAGAGTCTCATATGTCTAAGCTCCTATTTAAACCAGCATCTTAACTGCTATGTCCAAACATGTGGACACATACAGGACAACAGCCGCCTTGTCCTCCCTTCTAATGATCACGGTACGCAGGGAGTTCAGGTTGCACATTAAAGCGCCCATGGGCCTGGACACACCTGGTGCCTATAACGCCTCGGGCTACGAAAGGAAACAGAATCCAGGTTCCGGAAGTTAGCACAAGAGAAACGGAAAGACACTGAGGTGACGAGTACAGTCGCTGGGAGAGAAGGCACAATATAACATGAGTTGGGGGATAAATAACTTTAACGCAAAGCAGTGGTAGCGTTAAAATGTGGGTTGAACAGAGTTCTCGTACGTTTGAAACATAATTGAGATAGGGTGGAGATTGGGCGAGTTTTAACACTTAGATTTTGGAAATGTATGTATGTTCTTACAAGTTTTGACGTTAGAGATTTGGAGTATGTGTGTGTGTTATCTAGCGAGTGTTAACATTAGAGATTTGGGGTGTGTGTGTTATATAGTGAGTACCTTAGAGATGTGGGTGCATGTATTATCTAGTGAGTGCTAACAGGCGAGTTTTAACATTAGAGGTTGGAAATGTATGTAGTATCTAACAAGATTTAATATTAGAGGTTTGGGTGGATGTTTCAGGGAGTACGCTTTAGCATTGGATGACATTATTATTTTTAGCACATAGTAACAAAATAACACTCCTCTTGGGTATCGGTATAACAGAATAACACTCTGCTTCAATATAAGAGAATAACATTCTACTTTAGCATAACAGAATAGCATTCTACTTCAATATAACAGAATAACACTCTACTTCGGTATTACAGAATAACACTCTACTTCATTGTAAGAGAATAACACTCTACTTCACATTAAAAGAATAGCACTCTTCAATAACACAGACTAAAACTCTACTTCATCGTAACATAATAACACTCTACCTCAAAATAACAAAATGACACTACGCTTCAGTATAACGCGAATACACATTAGGAAATGTAATTACCTATATTGTAGGAACGTATCGCCCAGGCTAATGTACTTAATTAATTACGCATGTTATTGTTGATGTAGTAAACCCTAACCTGCACAGTTCGCGTCGACTGTATTAACCAGGCGGCCTTAATTCCTCAGTCTTAAGACACCCCCCCCCCCCCCCCGACCTTATACCGCACGGTACTGTAGTCAAAAGAGGGCGGATGACTGTTGATGCTGGACACAGCTTTCACTATCAGCCCATTAAACGTACCAACGTTACGAGAATCCTCCTACGCCCTCCTTCGTGTACTGACACATAGAATCGGATGTGCTGAAACATATAAGACAACGTTCGTGTGTTACTGGCGCTTTTAAGGGCAGCAAAGAATAGAAACACTTTTACCTACTCATACATGTCGTTAGTGGCGATTGACGAGGATTGGTGTACAACTGGCTACCCTTCTGTAAAATTATTGAACTGCCACATCCAAAATAACTGTGAATAAATCTACTGAAAACGGAAAGAAAAGGCTAAAATTTGCTCTCATCTACAACACTCTCCATGGCTTTGTGGAAATCAAGGGAAAACCTTGACATTATGTTCACAAGAAAATCTTCTTTGACCGGACATAATATATTTCAGGAACAGCCAGTTGAAGAACGGTGAGTCGGCTGGAACAAAATGAGTCACACGCTTCACCTAGAAACGACTCCACTAGTGAAAGAGACAGACGTGCTACGATGCTTGATCTACCAGACAACGGCAAAACGGTATAAACATTGGTATGATTACCTAACCACCTCGCCAGTCGGTTGTTATTTCTAGTTGTGACTGCGTAAATTGCAAGTTTGTAGCACAGTATAAACATACCGTTGTAGCTTAATGACATCTCGTTTAATTGCAAGATTTCCAACATTGTAATTTGGCAGCCATGTACAATGGGTGAATGTTCTTGTTAGAAATATTAACTATGCTGTGGGCATGATAAGCAATTAATTGGCTTATCTCTTTATTGATTGATTGATTTAATTATTGATTGATTAATTGGTGTGATTTGATTAATACGAGGGGGCCTCAAATGAAAAACGTACATGTGTGATATAAATTACAATAGCCATGCCAATATCTTGTAACCTGTCAATATTGTTGTTAAGCATGTCAAGAGTGCTATGCACGTGAGATCTCGGTGCAGACGAACACGGTGACATCATAAGGACAGTTTAAAGATGGCCGCCCCACTTTTGACATGCAATAAAGAGGAGCAGCGTTCTGTTACCCGTTTTTTGTTCAGTGATGGGGTGAAATCTATAGACATTCAACGACAAATGGCTGTCCAGTATGGCGATGCATGCCTGTCAGTCCAGCATGTGTATGAGTGGGGTAGGACGTTTCAAAACGGCGTGACTTCTGTGACAGACTGTTCACGACCGGGTCAGGCACACCGAGTAGTGACACCGAGGACGATTGCAGCCGTTAAAGACCCCGTACAGGAAAACCGCCGATTGACTGTGAGTGATAATGCCGTACATCTTGACATCAGTCAATGTTCAGCACACCACATCATCCATGATGTGCTACAGTACAGCAACGTGTCTGCAAGATGGGTGCCACGGCAGCTTACTCCAGAACTGAAACAATGCATTGAAGCTTGTCAATAACTTTTGCAGTGCTTTGAAGAAGAAGGTGATGGTTTCCTATCAATAATTGTTACTGGAGATGAAACCTGGAATAACTGCCGCGAGCTGAAAACGAAGAGAGCTACCAAGGAATGGCGCTATTCCTCCTCAGCGAAATCAAAGAAGTTTCGCACGCAGCCATCTTTATGGAAGATTACACTGACTCTCATTTGAGATGAACAAGGCGTTATTTTAGAGCACTACGTGTCAAGAGGGACAACCGTCACAAGTGATACGTATACAGAACTTCTCAGGAATCATCTTCGACCCGCAATAAAATCCAGACGGCGTGGACTTCTGAGTAAAGATGTCCTTCTTTCTGCAATATGACAATGTTCGACCCCATACTGCTCGTGCAATGGTTGATACCATCGAAGACCTCCGATTTCAGTGTGTACCCGCGTACTCGCCAGACCTAGCCCCAAGTGATTTCCACCTGTTTGGACAACTGAACGGGATATTGGGAGGAAAGACTTTTCCGTCCGATGAAGAGGTACAGCAGGTGATGCATGGGTGGTTACTCACGCGACGAAGAGAATTTTTTCTATACAGGAATCCAAGCACTTTATCGGTGCTGGAGGACTTGCATTGAACGCAGGGCTGACTACATCGAAACATGATACATTTGTTCTTTGCTTCTTCAGAATACATTTACACAGAAAAGAAAATAAGCATTTACATTTTTTTATTTGAATCGCCTCGAACAAAGAAAAAGTTGTCCACAAAGATATATATATATATATATATATATATATATATATATATATATATATATATATATATATATATATATGTGGTATATATATATATATATATATATATATATATATAGAGAGAGATATAGAGAGAGAGAGAGAGAGAGAGAGAGAGAGAGAGAGATAGAGAAAGAAAGAGAAATACAGAGAAATACAGAGAAAGTGGATGCTGCAGTGTTACAGAGGAAGATTCAAAAAAGAGGGAGACACAGTAATCGAGATAATCAGATACATAAACGGATGTGCATACAAAACCAAACAGAGGGAGGCAAGCAGAAGCCGCTCTCTGAAGGTTGTAGCTTCGATTCCTGACTTCAAAATTCTGTTGACGAATACAATTTTATCGGAGACTCCTGGGGATCGTCGCTGGAGCTTTGTGGTTCTTACTTTGTGCGGCGGTCTTTAGGCTGGCCGTTCTGCCGGAAAAGACCGAGCCGTGTGGGATAACACCCGGTGCAATTAAATTGATCATCTTGACTTTTAAATCCTTTAAACACAGAAATAAATCCTCCATGGCGAAATGTAATACCTTCAGAGAATTGTATGCTTCTACAGATGGGGATAGAAAGTGAATGTAGGGAGAAGGGAGTGAAAGAATGTAATCTCTTTAAAACTTGACCTACATAACGCAACAGTTAACCTGTATAATTGTTATGACACCTCACCTAATTCATCAGCGGTGATGGACTATGTTTAATTAAGTGTAATTTGACCTAGCTGTAGGGTATCTCGGCCTAGCTGGAACTAATGAAGCCTGCTGACTCCCACACTGAACAGATGACGTAAACAACGACAATGACGTCGTTGACTTATGACGTACAGCTGACCGATCTCACAAGCTGGCAGTAGTACATAAAAGGTCCAACCGAATAAACTGTTCTTTATTCTAAAGTAATTTGTTTCTGAAAACTTTACCATTTATGCTTTTATGCTTTCAACGGGGAGTTTTCATAGTTTAATAGGGGATTTATAGTAATTTAAACAGGGATTTTCTTGATAATTAAACAGGGATATTCTCGTAATTAAACATGGATTTCTTATTATTTAACAAGGGATTTCTGGCCATTTCAACAGGGATTTCTCGTAATTTAAATAGGGATTTATCTCATTTTAAAAACGGATTATATTTATATACTTCCATTTGAAGCACTACGTAATTCAAAACGATTATAAGATGAAAGAAATTTGCAGATACACATATGGCTGTGGTATAACTGAACAGCTGGGGTTTAGTGGTTAGGGTCTTTGCTTGCTAGGTTATCGGTGAGAGTTCAATCTCAGATAGGTGCAGCTGTCCTTCTCCGCCCGTTATGGCCCTGGGGTAGAACTGGCCTCATTTTGTTTTCATTGCAATGGGTACCTGGTCATTTTGAGCCATGGTACACTCTTCTAGGGGGGGGGGGATGTTGTAGAATCCCCTTAAAGGCAGGGATTTAAAAAAAAAATTGACATTGCTTTCTATGTCATCCCAGGCTAAAATACGTGCCAGGAATTTGCCTGAGAAATAAAAGCGGCTGGCGTTATATTGACAACTTCACCTAGCATCATCTAGTGCGGGCTGGTCTAAAAATATGTGTGTGGCACTATACACAGTAGGCCTAGTGACGTGAAAAGGGAACCGTTCCTATAGGTTACATACATATTAATAAAGAATCAGATTCGCTGGGCTGATCACTTGACTCACATGCTAGATCATAGGCTCCCTAAACGACTTGTTTACCTCGAACTGCGCTATGGTAAACGTTCCCAAGGCGGCCAGAGGAAACATTTTAAAGACACTGAAGATGTCACTAAAAGCTTTTGTAATTCATCACAACACTTGGCAGACTGCTGCCAACGATCAAAATTCATGGCGTGCATCATTACGCTAAGTTGTAGTCACTTGTGAAGCAAACAGGACTGCAAGAGTTGTGAAATAAAGGCTGGACAATATTTAAAATTTTTAAAAAGGCTGGGCAGAAAAACCATTGCAGGAGATCCTCCTCATGTAACGTCAAGCATTCTATGCCCACATTGTCAAAGAACATTTCGAGCCGATATAGACCTTACCAGCCATCTTAGAACTGACGGCTCCAAACTTTCAACCGCACTGGATGAAATGAATGGTCATTATCATTCTTTGTGGACAAACGTTTTACCACTGCATACATCGGCATATATGGCTTGGTAATCATGAATCCAGTTTGACATATAGTCACTGATATTAGCAATAGTCTCGCATTCCAACAATAATAGGATATTCCATGAGCGATCTGTGCACGTTAAATATCCCAGGACATTTGGAAATCGCAAAGAGTAGGCCACGACGGAAGCTGCCATGGGAATGATTGTTAATAAAGTCAGGGGTAATCAGGGGTAGATAGAGAACATTACCTTGAATGGAATATGTCTATAGGAAGCAAATCTGACACGAGTACACGCCCAAGTCGGGCACATCGACCTGTAAGATGCTTAACTAGGTTTGACTCACTCCTTTATAAAGCATTAGACATTGTGATTTAACTATATTCGGAAAAGTATACTTCGTCTATGTTGACTTCTCGTCCTTGACTTTAGGACGTAAATTACAAGTACCTATGTAGACGGAGTGGGTTCGCCTGATGTAGAGGGACACTGGTAATAGGGAAAGCTAATCCACACGCAAAATGCTGTCCAGTTCACAAAATGTTGTAGCACGTGTATGAACTACGCGTGAGTTCAAAGTTGGCGAACGCGAAAAAAGAAAAAAACTTTATGTGATATACAAATCTGCAGTATGCACCTGAAAAGATGCAGTGAAATATTAAAGGCAATATATCATGCAGCTTTTTCTTTGTGGCTTCTATATTTAAATTGTATAATTTGCTTGCTAATCGCATTAAAATTATTGTGAAATTGTTTCGGAAAAAAACGCGAGCCTTAGTGTTTTCTATAAGTATCAGTTGACAACGTTTGAAACAATCCATGTGTAGTGTAGTATGGAAATTAATAAAGACAATGCGTGTCAAAGAGGAGTTGAAAAACCCTGAGCCAACAAGATGGCGTCGGTATGCGCCCACAGCTGTCAACATCTCTTTGATCATGGAATCAGCGCCCACAATCCCATTGATGGCAAGTACCATTTTACATCATTGTTTCTGTCTTCCTCTTGATGCTCATATATATATATATATATATATTCTTCCATATATATGTTATGTAATGTAATGTTACCAGTCTCAGTGGCAACGGCGTTACGGATGCGGTGCGTAATGTCGCTTACCTGCGTTGGCAAACATAGCTGTAACCGATTTGGCAGCAGACCGTGCCGCGCTGTGTTTAACGTGATGGTATGGGAGCCTGTCGTTCAGAAAGCAATAGCAAACTACTGAACGTAAACTTGCCAAGATATCAACAACAGCAGTGCTGGTGTTGACAGCGATGTCCTATAAATTTTTTTTAATGGTGCCTATCCCTTACAGGACGTTGCAGTCACCACCAGCATTTTTCAGCTACTGTTGATATACTAGGCAAGTTTTACGTTCACTAGTTTGCCATTGCTTTCTAAATGACCGGCTCACATACCCCCATAAGTTAGCAGCTTGGCGCGAACCGCTGCCGATTCACACAGTTGCTGTTTTCCCCACGCGGCTATACGGGATTACGAACAATGACGTTAACCACTTGGCCAGGGAGACATCCTGTAAATAGGATATGCAAAAATGGCAATGTAATGCTATGTTATGCTACTTTACGTTATTTTAGTTTTTATTCACGGTTCCAACTTTCTGGCAAAGGGTTGTCCCCATAATGATCCGTTCCTGAGCCAGTGAATATCACACAAAATCCTTCTCACTGTCCCGTGTGAACAGTGGAACAGACAGCAGTCCCGGAAAACCTACAACAAGCGCTGTCACGTACATGCATGCGGTGGCTGCCAGAATGCCAACACAGCAGTCGGCCACTAAAATGACACTGCATCGTAGATGGAAGCGGGAGCCACTAGAAAACCAGCAGTTGCACACACATTACTGCATACAACAAAACCAGCCTATTCAGCAACTGGCAGTCCGCCATTTTCCTGTACAAGAAGTTCACAAAACAAACACCCACGGACTGATGTAAAGGCATGCCACATGGCATCCACAGCTCACAGTGTCGCTCTACGCAGTCATCTCAGTAGCTGGACGACGGAATCCATGCTATGTTATATGATGTTATGTTATGTTATGTTATGTTATGTTATGTTATGTTATGCTAAGTTAAGTTGAACGACCTCGCTACATATTGGATATTTCTATGCCCGTTCCTCATATGCAGCTGTCATCCCAATGTATTCCCACACACTGTCCCTATAAAGAGTTGCTTATGGCATCTCCTCTTTTTCCCTCGAAAGTGGTTTTGACGCGCCTGATCAGACTTCGCCCTCAGTTCGTGTAGTCGGGCTAGCATTGGTGTCTCGTCAGTATTCGTCAGCCGAGTGTGTGGTGCATTGATTATATCAGCCATGTCCATGTTTCTTCCCGTGTGTATTGGTGCTTTATTTATTAGCTGGTCTGTGCGTTCATCGTCTTTGACTGTGGCATGTCCTGATGCGTATATCCAGGTGAGTCATGTAAAGCGCGACTTCCGAAGTCCGTTACAGACCTTTGTAGTCAACCCCAGCATTTACTGGCTGTATGTGATTAATTGGATAATACTAGTTCAGTAGTTTTTAATTGCTTTCCGAACAACCGACACTACATACCATCGAAATCAACGCAAAGCTGTTTACTTCTAAATCTCCAACAGATGATTTCAAAGCCTCGACTCGGTGGCTCGGGGAATTGTGAAACTGCGCGTCTCACTAGCCCTTCGACGACAACGGGAATAACAGAGTCTACGGGAATATCGATACTTGAAGCCCATAAGCGGGCACTCTCCCGCTGCTTATACTTCACATCGACACCGCAAGGTACAAGAAGAACATGATGAGATGAGATGAGATGAGATGAGATGAGACGAGACGAGACGAGATTGTCCTGGATTCCGCGCCTTACAGTAGTGTTGAATATACGTATCATTTGACAATTCTCATTTTTAATACGTTGTTAATCCCAATATACGCTAATACTGACTTTCACTCTGTTGAAAGCATTTTTGATCATTCCTATTCTATTTTTGATTTCTCTTTCACTTCTGCCATCCACATGTCCGAGATAGGAGAAACTTGTTACTTGTTCTAGTATCGTCCCGTTTACTGTGTTACTCTACATAATGACAGACTATTGAACCAGACTGCATAGTAAATGACAAACAACCAATAAATACTGGGGTTCATTGCAGCGTCCTGTTAAATGCATGCAACTAATATACTGCTCCACACAGCACCACAACTAAGCTAAAGTCACAAGTGCACTTTGACGCTCTACCAACGACGCACTCAAACAAAAATTCAACAGCGCCATATATTTGTTTATTTGTGTTTATTAAACACGCGCTTACCCTCCAAGGCGCATCAAAGACATATTTCTGGCCGTCGTGAAGTCAGTCTTTCCTTCATAATATTAGACTACATAGTTTGGTGCAGTTGCGGGCGGGGACACATTATATCCATGAATAAGCTTGCTTTTCTCTTTAATTCTTTTCTTCCCAACTATATTCAACGAAATGAGCAGACGGGCGAATTAGCTGGATCTACAACTCTGGGTGGGGTATTAACGCATGATAAGGCAGATGTGGTTCGCGCCCTTTGGGATCAAATGTATAATGTGGAAGAACAGATTCACCATCATTGCTTGGAGAGAAATGGTGCGACAAGAAGTGACCAGAGGATCTGACCGACACACAGAATTTGTGATGAAAGGACAGACGGCCACACAATCAGACTCAAACTGGTGCTATTAGTATTGGGAAATCTTCGCTGGCTGTTGAATATGAGAACGTGACGGGTATAGGAATGTCCCAATGCTGTGATATCAAGTGTTGACTCAAGTCAACTCTGTCTCACAAATTGTCTTACACAATACCATAAAGTGATGAAGTCATATTAAGTCAGTATCTACATTTTACAGTGCTATGTTGCTATATAACTATGCTATCTCATCAATTTACTTCTATAGATTGTTATAGTGCAGAGCTCTGCTCTTATATAGTTATCCTAAACCACAATGCTACAGTGCTATATCGCCATAATACTCTGCTATACTGTTACATCACTGTTCTCCTCCTCCTCCTCGTCCTCCTCCTCCTCGTCCTCCTCCTCCTTCTTCGTCTTCTTCTTCTTCTTCTTCTTCTTCTTCTTCTTCTTCTTCTTCTTCTTCTTCTTGGGGAAATGTGTGTGGGTGGGGGATCAGTGGGTGTGTGGCGGCATGTATGTTCGCCTGGACTGTGTGAGTGCGTGGAGGTATGTGTGGGTGGATGGGGGAGATTTGGTGGGTGGGGGATGTGTTGGTGGCTGCGGGATATGAGGGTGGATGGGGGATGTGTCTCACAACATTGCAATATGCACTGTTTATGTTTACAACTTTCATTTGATAATTTTTTTTTTTCGTTTTCTCATGTGAATGTATCATGCGTAATATGCATTGTTTTACGCTTACAATATCCATTTGACAATGTTTTTTCCCCTATGTTAATGTAACATGCACATTTAATGAATGAAAGATGAGTGATTGAAAGGGCTGAATGTAAGACGGGCCTGCGTGCCCAATTTGTTACCCTTTTAAAATAAAGTTTGTTCGTTCGTTCGTTCGTTCGTTCGTTCGTTCATCCGTTCGTTCGTTCGTTCTAAACCGGTAATTGCCATCAATATATTCTCATAGTACAGTGCCATGCCATCATATCAATGGCATATACAGCCATATTACGGTGCTACATGACTGTGTGCCCGTTCTCCCTGGCCTAGTAGTTAAACGACTTTCTCCGTAATCCCGTTTATCCACGTAGGGTAACGCAGCGCGCGAGAATTGGAAGCGGTTCTCGCCGCGTTGGTAACTTACGGGATAAGTAAGCCGGCCGCTCAGAAAGCAATGGCAAACTACTGAGCGTAATCTTGCCAGGAAATCAACAACAGCGGTAAAATGCTGGTGTTGACAGCGATGTCCAGTAAAGAATAAGCGAAGAAAAAAATATGACTGTTACTGTGCTATACTGCCATATTACGATGCTATAACAGTGTGTTACTGTGCTCTACCGCCATATTACGGTGCTATAACACTGTGTTACCATGATTTACTGCCATAATACCGCGCTACACCGCAATATTACCGCTCTGTGTTACTGTACTACACCGCAATATTACTGTGCTGTAACATTGTGTTACTGTGCTATACTGTTGTAATACCTGTGCTACTGCCGCCTATATTACTGCGCTAAAATACTGTAGTACTGTGCTATAGTACCATAATACCTTGCTAGGAATGTTGTGTGATTTATGAGATGAATAGTGTGTTGTTTATCAGACAAATATTATGCGGTTTGTGAGACGAATGTTGTGTGGTTTATGAGACGAATGCTGTGTGGTTTATGAGGTGAATGCCGTGTCACGTTTATATGACGAATGTTGTGTAGTTTATGAGACGAATATTGTGTGGTTTATGAGACGAGTGAATTTGTCATATAATAAGAAGAGAGGTATTAGAGGACGCTGTGACATCTTTCAAAATGAGAGGTAGAAGCCTTAGAGGCAAAACGAGAAAACAATGATGGGTGGTTTAAGTCTTGCGGGAACATCAGCAATAGACCTGAGGCAGTACATCAAGGACCGAGGTGTGCGGGCAGACAGATGATGATGATGATGATGATGATGATGATGATGATGATGATAATGATGATGATGATGATGATGATGATGATGAAGATAATGATGATGATTGTGGCGCAGGTGATAATGATAATGTTGATTCTGGTAGATGTAGTGATGATGATGATGATGATGATGATGATGATGATGATGATGATGATGATGATGATGATGATGATGATAATGATTGTGGTGGTTGTGAAGATAATAGTGATGAAAGTGATGGTGGTGATGGTGATGATGATGATGATGATGATGATGATGATGATGATGATGATGATGATGATGATGATGATGATGACAATGATGAAAATAATGACGATTGTGGCTGTGGTGATGATAATAATGATGATGATTATGATGATAATGATTGTGATAGTGGTGATCATGATAATGATGATGATGATTTGTTTTCGCTCGCACGCGTTTGAACTCAAAAGTAGTCCATACTCACTACTTCTAGTAGTGCTGGACTGAATTGTGCATGTGGATTAGCTTTCCCTTTTAACAGTGTGGTCTCTGTGACCAAGGGCTTGCGAACGCGGTTTGTGAGCCTGTATACCCGGGTTCGAAACACAGAGATGCTGGTTTTTTCGAAAAAAGTATAGGAGCCGGTCGTTCAGAAAGCAATGGCAAACTACTGAACGTAAAATTTGTCCAGGAATCACGAACAGCGAAAATGCTGGGGTTGACAGCTACGTCCTGTGAAGGACATGCAACTTTTAAAAAAAATTAACAGTGTCCCTCGCCATCATGTGAAACCACCCCGACTTCAGGGGTACTTGTAATTTACGTCCCAAAGTCAAGGCGGTAGGTCAACATTTTAATCCAACTGTCCGGTGCAGGGGTTGAACCCCTTACCTCGGTATCAGTACACTGGGTGTTTAAGAACACGCGTTCTTATCCATTCGGCCATGCTGACCTATGGTAATGGTGATAATGTTCATAATACTGATGATTATATTTTTAATGTATATGCTAAATAAGTGAATGCCGTCCAAACGTTTTTTTATTACGTCAATTGTGCGCTCCTTACTTTTGTTTGTTTTTGTTTACCTCAAGCACACACATACACATACTCACATAGACACATGCACACACAAATACGCGCACGCACCCACTCTCGTGATGGCAATAAACAAACAACATTCTTATTTTAAAAATCGAGTGCACACACCCACACGTGACCAGTCAAAGCATACACACACACACACGCAAGCGCGCGCGGGCACACAAATAAATATAGCCCTGCCAAGAATTCACAAATCCGGCATACATATTCAATGCCAGCTTCTCCAGTCCATCATTTTCATCTTGCACATCTCAATGTCTTTGTGAAATCAGAAAGAAAATACAAACACAATATGAACCAAACCAAAATGGATCCACTAGGAAACTGGCGTCCTTCGTTGCCGTTCCCTCATTGGGGGTAGAGAGTATAAATAAACAACCGCTTTGAGAGCATGAAAAACTGGGAACAATGTGTTATGCACGTGTTGTGAGACCTGCGAAAAGGAACGAAAGAAATTCAGGGAGTTGAGTTGAGTTGAGTTAAGAACCGACATCACTGCACTCAGGACATTACCATACGTGCTCCGTCCCCTCTTTCAACAGCCAGCGAAGAGTATTCAGGGACCCGTGGAAAGAAGCGAAAGAAATCTAGGGGACTTGTGGATAGAAAGGAAATATTGTACATCCATGACTGCTTCGTTTCTTTACGTATCGTACTGAGGTTTTTATGGTTTTGGTGTGGGTTTAACTACATGCATAGTGAGATGTGACGTAATTTGGGGGTGTGGGGTTAATCTGATTTAGAAGTGCAAATGATTCACATCTTGTTTGGGTTAATAAATTATGTTAAATAATTACAGTTGATTTATTAGTAATATTACTTCATGTGATATATAACTGCAGTATGAACGAACGAATTTTATTTTCAAAGGGTCACAAATTGGGAACGCAGTCCCGTCTTACATTCAACCCTTCCAATCACTCCTTTTAGGTTCATCAATTATCTATTCTGCATGTTACCTTCGCATAAGGAAACACTGCACATGACCGTGTTATGAGACAGGCAGACAGGTAGACAGGCAGACACACACACACAAGCACATGCATAAACACATACATACATACTGACATCATTTACACAAACTCTCACAGGTATGCACCCACTCAATAACACACAAATACAATCACTCACAACCACAGACTTATTAATAATACAATCATGTGTAACAATGCTGGGGTTAAATGCGACGTCCAGTAAAGGATATGCAATTAACTAACTTCTCTCCTTCTGTCTCTCTCTCTCCCTCCCTCTCTCCCTCCCTCTCCCTCTGTCTCTCCGTCTCTCTCTCCTTCTCTCTCCCTCTCTCTCCCACCCTCTCCCTCTCCCTCCCTCCCTCCCTCTCTCTCTCTCTCTCTCTCTCTCTCTCTCTCTCTTAGAAAAAGAAGAAACAACAATTTTAAGAGAAAGAAAATCACACCCATTATTATACGTTTGCTACAGTTACCATTTATCTCACCGTTTCTTCTGTAACCCCACGCCAACTTCACTTTGTTTCGCTAACGAATACAAGGGCGTGTGTCTCTAGCTCCGTGTTCTGAAGTGACCGTACTATACTCCGACACACAGAGGACGTACATCTGGTTCATATTGGGCCTCTATGAGCGGGAGAAACTGGAATAACCTTGTGGATGTAAGTGGGTTCATATGTCCCAGCTCCTTGATTTTCTGACTCTGGCGTCATCAACCAGTTGAGTATGACGCATTCTGCAAGACGCGGTGCATCATACACTGGCAGTCTCTCTGCTTGTGTTTTTACAAATCGGTTCATGGTACTGTCGACGCAGAGACCTCGTGTGCTTCTTCCTTTCGTTCGCTTGGAAATGAATGTTTATTTTCTCCCGCTTTGAACTCAACCGTAGTCCACACACGTGCTGTTACTCCTACCGCACTGGAATGATTTCTATGTATCAATAGTCATCCCACACACGTGCTGTTACTCCTACCGAACTGGAATGATTTCTATGTATCAATAGTCATCCCACACACGTGCTACTACTCCTACTGCACTGGAATGATGTCTATGTATCAATAGTTATCACCTCCTGTCGACAATGATGCGTTTAAAATTACTTGCCAAGATTGACTGATAAGTCACAGTGACATAAGCCTGGGTCACTGACATTGAGTTGAGTGACCGGGCAGGAGGAAGAATGGAGATGAGAGTGGGAGACAGTAAAGTGACTGACCTGGCTACAAGGAAAACAATCAACCCTCAGAAATAATGGGGCGGATATGAGTGGAAATCCCCAGGGGGGGGGATGGGTCGAGGGAGAGTTGTGTGTTGTGTGAAGTCAGGCGACTGGAAAGGCAGTGAGAGAGGAGACCGACTGCGGGTCAGGTCGTTTAAGAGAGAGCTCCGTGTTGTGTGGTTCTTGTAGTTGGGAAGACAGGCCGGAACCCAGAGTGGGTTCTGTATTGAGGGTAGGCCAAAACCCAGAGTGGGTTCTATAGTTGAGCAGTGGCTCCAACCCAATGTGTGGGTTGTATTGTGTGAGATCCAGCCGAGGATTGTTGCTGGATTACCTGTCTTATGGATTGAGATTAGAAGCAGGCCGTGAGAAGGAATTGATGTGTGCTGGTTAAATTGTGAGGAGGATATTCATATTCTATGGATTATGTTATATTTCTGGATGTATAAACCTGTTACGTTTGTCCGTCTTATTTTTGTAATAAAGGATTATGTGCGCCAACGGAATCTTGTTTAATGCCTGGTGAATATGCACTGCGGGGGTGAGTTACATTGCAAGACAGATATCTCCATTGACACACCATGAACATCGTTACCTAGACAACGACCATCACACAAAACTTATCATCAATATCATGAACAGTATCATCGTGAGAACTTCGTGATATCATCATCAAGAGAAACGTGTGACACACAGGATTAATAATCTGGGATGGGCCCTAATTGTAGCGTGATCCATCAGTACTAAAGCATACTTTAACCGGAAGCCATTTTTTCCGCGCTTGCGCAGAAGGGTGTCGTCGTGTCTACATCATTGACTATTAACATACACTTTGTATATCTCATTGGATATATTTAAATCACTCGTGCCAATAACGAATTACCATCTCCGCTTCCGGTAAATTGGCCAGTCTAATCATTGCGCATATAGCCGGTGGTTAGATTTGAAATTGTCTTTGAGATAATTTCACTATTTGGCATACCAAAAATAATTATAATAATTTTAGTACAAGGCATAGATATTCATTAAATTTAGCTGCATTTTCGAATTCTGCATGCAAAGATACATAAATTTGGAAAGTTTCATTAAAAAATATGGGGCCCCTCTGGTAGAAAAAAATTCGTTTTGTTTGCGGACATCATAAATTCCTCTTTGTGATTGTAAATCCACATTGTCGGCACGCAATAAAAAAATTTTTTAGTACAAGGCATAGATATTTGTTAATTTTAGTTGCATTTTTGAATTGTGCATGCAAAGATAAATTTGGAAAGTTTCATTTAAATATATGGGGACCTTCTGGTAGAAAAAAATTAATGAATTAATAATTATTTTTGCGGACGTGATTAAATTCTCTTTGCGATTGGAAAAATAAATAAATCCTTTTAATAAAACTATATGTACTTTCTCATTATATAAAGATATCATCTCTTATTATTATATGATTGCATGTAATTATTAAATATTAATTTTACGTAAATTTATTTAGAATTTGACTGACTATCATGGCAAGGACTGCTGATGATCTCAGATCCCATCTATCTGCGTTCGAAGGAGGATATCCTATAAGTACAGGATACATTGCCCGCCTGCTGGTTGTGGACAGTTGTTCTGTACCTGATGTGTTAGGAAAAGTCCAAACCATTGTGGCGACAAATGATCCAGGGAAAGACATATTTTTGCCGACATATTAAATCCCTCTTTGACTTTGCCTTTGGAAATCCAAAATGTCGGCATGTGTTTCACTTTTTACAACGTGCAATTTTTAATCTTCTTCTTCTTCTTCTGCGTTCATCCGGAGTTTTTTTTTCCGTATGTGATTGCGTTGTGCCCGTTTACAGCAGAGCTGCTTTTTCTTGCGCTGTTAGGCCGACACATCCGACTTCTGCGGGCATTTGTTGACCGGGTTAACCTTCCCGGAAACGTGCAATTCGAACTATTACCTTGTGAGCCAATCTCTTTAATTAATGACAAATGTTTAAATGTTTGCATAAAGGAGAAATCTTTTTTTAGAAAAATATAATTTCTCATTATATAAAAACTGTCATTTACTGCCAATATAGTACCTTGCGGTGTATGGCAGAGAGGTCTTTGAGCCTGAGGAATAAAGTCCGCCTGGCTAGTGCAGTCGCTGCGAACTGTGCAGATTAGGATTTTCTTTTTGCCCCCGACAGAAAAAAATCTGACACCTTACCGAGGGATCGAACCCGGGCCTCCCGAATGAGAGTCCGGCATTCTAGCCTCTCTGCCAGCCGCTCCTCCTCTCATTATATAAAGATATCTATTTTAGCATGAACCATCAGATTTTAAATTTGAGTATTTACTAATGGGACCACCACCGAAAGATAGACCTTGAGAAACCGAATCTAATGGTACCAAGATGTTGCATGTATGTCAATTAGAAGCGAAGATATGCAACTTTGAGTGTCGTGATCGTAAACACAGAAATTAATTAATATAACTACTAATTAGTGGCCATTTTTATATGCTAATTAGGTAACATTGCATACTATCTAAACAGGATATAACACATATCGTGCGTTGCACAATTCCGCAGAATACAAGATACAACTTACCAGGGTTTAAAGCTAATATAAAGAATGCTCGTGGTAATTAATTAATATAACTACTAATTAGCGGCCATTTTTATATGCTAATTAGGTAAAATTGCATACTATCTAAACAGGATATAACACATATCGTGCGTTGCACAATTCCGCAGAATACAAGATACAACTTACCAGGGTGTAAAGCTAATATAAAGAATGCTCGTGGTAATTAATTAATATAACTACTATTAGCGGCCATTTTTATATGCTAATTAGATAACGTTGCATTATATGTAAAAATAGATGACATGAGCAATTAGGCTTCGCTACACCGATCGCAATGATGTATGGTTGCTAGGATGTTCCTGTATGGTTGCTAGGGTGTTCATTTAAAAATAAACAAGCTACACTAGTAAGAACATAAATTTTGATAACTTCTGCTATGACCTTGGTTTGGACACGAAAAAAAGATGCCCGGAGGAGATCTTTTGTGTCAATTTCTGCGTTAATGACCACGACACTTAAAGTTGCATATCTTCGCTTCTAATTGACATACATGCATCATCTTGGTACCATTAGATTCGGTTTCTCAAGGCCTATCTTTTGGTGGTGGTCCCATTAGAAAATACTCAAATTTAAAAATCTGATGGTTCATGCTACTAATTGTAACTTATTTTCTGGCGTTGGATGGGGTGGACGTAATGAGGTAATTGTAATTTACGTCCCCAAGTCAAGGACGAGAAGTCAAAATTTTACTCCTTCTTCTTCTTCTTCTTCTTCTTCTTCTTCTTCTTCTTCTTCTTCTTCTTCTTCTTCTTCTTCTTCTTCTTCTTCTTCTTCTTCTTCTTCACCTTCTTCTTCTTCACCTTCTTCTTCTTCTTCTTCTTCTTCTTCTTCTTCTTCTTCTTCTTCTTCTTCTTCTTCTTCTTCTTCTTCTTCTTCTTCTTCTTCTTCTTTTTGTTCACTCGCTCAAATTCGAGCGCGTAGTCCCTACACACTGTTTACAGTAGTAGATGACTGAGTTTTGCGTGTGGGCTTGCTTTCCCTTTTACCGGTGTCCCTCGCCATTCAGGCGATCCCACTCTTACTTCAGAGGTAAAATTTTACTTCAACTGACCCGTGTAGGCCTTAAACCCGCTATCTTGGCAGCAGCACATTGGAATCTCAAGAACGATCACTTTATCCTCTCGTGATAATGAAGAGCTATCTTTGTGTTTTAGAATTTTGTTAGTGTTCTATCAAATCACACAGCTTACTTTCTTCTTTCTTTATGTCTTACTTTCTTACTTTCTTTCTGTTTCTTTCTTTCTCTATTTGTTTTTCATTAATTAATTAAGTAATTAATTAATTAATTAATTAATTAATTCATTCATTCATTCATGCATTAGCAGGTCAACATGGGCGAATGGGTAAAAACGAGTGTTCTTAAACATCCGTTGTGCTGATGCCGAGGTAAGCGGTTCAACCCCTACACCGGACAGCTGGACTAAAATGTTGACCTGTCATCCTTGACTTGCTGACGTAAATTACAAGTACCTCTGAAGTCGGTGTGGGTTCGCCTGATTGCGAGGGACACTGTTAATAAGGAAAGCTAACCCACACACACAAATTCAGTTCATCACTACTATAAATAGTGTGTACAGACTACGCTTAAGTTCAAAGTGAGCGAGAGGGAAGAAAATTCACGCATTCATTCATTCATTCATTCATTCATTCATTGTAATTCATTCATTCATGCATTCATTCATCTATTTTCTCTTTCGTCTTCTTCTTGTTCGTGTATTAATCATGATTACCACAAACACTACCATTACTTTTACCTCTGCTACTACTATTGCACCGTATCTGTGGCAAAGTAATTCGTAATCCCGCGTTCGAAACAAAGTTGTGAGCGATTTGGCAGAAGACAGCATTGCGTAAATTTTCATACAATAGTATGAGTTCCGGTGGTTCAGAAAGCAGTGGCAAATACTGAACGTAAACTTACTAGAAATCACAAACAGCCAAACATTGCTGGGGTTGGCTGCGACGTCCTGTAAAGATATGCACTTACGTGACTATTGTTGCTACTGCTGTTGCTGCAGCTAATACAAACACTATTACTACCACAAATATGATCACAAATTAATTATGTGAACAAAGTACAGAATTGTAATCACCAAGCAGGTTGTACATTTCATCACACCTGCCTCACAGACACCCTACTCCCAGCATCACTACTCAGGTGAAGCGGCCGCGATCAAAGAGAGATGAAAGACCACCATCTCAGGTAACAAAGGCCTGTCGTCCGAGAAACGCAAGGCTTGTTATTAAGGTCTGGCCTATTTTTTGCAATCATATTTACTGGTAGTCGGTGTCGAGTAGGGAGTTGTCAATAACTGTGCTTTTGTTTTGTCTGTGATTATGTGTGTACGCTGTTTGTTTGTTCGTTCGTTCGTTCGCTCATTCGTGAGTTTGTTTCTCCTCCTCCTCCTCCTCCTCCTCCTCCTCCTCCTCCTCCTCCTCCTCCTCCTCCTGCTTCGTTTCTTCTTCTTCATACGAACGACAACCATTTTTCACAATAGCTAGTACCTGTGAAGTTGGAGTTGGTTTGCCTTATGGTGAGGGACACTGGTAATAGGGAGAGCTAATCCACGCGCAAAATTCAGTCCAGAGCAATACAAGTAGTAGCACTTGCATAAACCACTTTTGTGTTCAGGGCCACGGGGGAAAAAAGCTAGTAAAATATCAAACCGTCTAGAAATCATTTCTCTCCCCCAGACCTATTCAACAATTACAATGAAAATACAAATAAAAATGTCGAAAACGCAGAAGCCCGTAGCAAATCTCTATCCATTCATAATTATCTCAAAAAAAAATCCTGGCCTCAGTTAAGCAGATGAAACGGTGCTCCTCTCAAACATAACATTCACGAGTCATATAAGTAGGATCAAACGGCACTCGAAGAGAGTATAGTTTGTATCAAGTGGGCCATTTATCCCCCAGAAGATACTCTGGGTCTGATTGATATACAACTGGTTCGATCCTGGAATCACGTGGTTACTAAAAGATCCCGAGGATCTGAACCCAAAACCCCAGTAATCCCGAGACACTGTCACAGGTATTTGCATTTTAGTTAAAAACAATGACGAAATTGCTTGTTTATTTGCCAGTTTGCTCATGCTATTTTACCCGTATTGAAACGATGGCATTATACATGTCTAAAGATATTCGGTTCGAATATTAGGTCAAGGTCGGTGAAACTGTCATTAGGCCTTACTGTGCAGTCAGCATTGCAGCGAAACGTAATATGTGTGAAACTTAAGCCTATTGATTAAAGTTCATAGCCATAGATGACAGCAGTGGCAGACGCAGAGAGGCACTGCAGACAAGGGATAATTTGTAGTGGTTCAAATGAGGATAAAATATAGACTAGTTGTTAGTGAAGAAGCGGTAGTGGTAGTTTAGTACTAGCTGTAGTTGTAGTAGTAGTAGTAGTAGTAGTAGTAGTAGTAGTAGTAGTAGTAGTAGTAGTAGTAATAGTAGTAGTAGTAGTAGTAGTAGTAGTAGTAGTAATAGTAGTAGTAGTAGTAGTAGTAGTAGTAGTAGTAGTAGTAGTAGTAGTAGTAGTAGTAGTAGTAGTAGTACTAGTAGTAGTAGTACCCAGCATAATGATGATGATGGTGATGATGAAGTAAGTGGTGACAATTGTGATGTTGATCGTGTTGATAACGATTATGATAGTAATGAAGATGATATTAATAACCGTGACGATGATTGTGATGATGATGATGATGGTTGTGACGATGATGATTTTGATTATGATGATGATGATACTGATGGTGATGATGCAATGAAAACGCTGTCCACGAAACAAGTCTACTAGAAAACACAGCTTTACTTTTGTTCTACACAATCTTGAACCACGTTGCACCGGAACAGTACTCCTGTACGTTGTTTTGTTCGCGTCCAGCTAGTTATACTGCATTGATCTGTTTAAGAACAGCACTGTCTTTGTTTGTTAATTAATTTAATTTCTACAGAAGCAGGTTCTTGCTAAGGGTCTGCTATGTGATAGCGTCAACACATTGTATAGTCCATGGAGTAGATTAGTGGGAATAAAACATCCCAACAGAATCATCAACGTAGAGCTCGTGGAGAGAACTAGACACATCCCAGTGAACACACACACAGACACATTCCAGTGAACACACACAAAGAGATACATCCCAGTGAACACACACACAGAGACACATCCCAGAGAACACACACACAGAGACACATCCCAGTGAACACACACAGAGACACATCCCAGTGAACACACACACAGAGACACATCCCAGTGAACACACACACACAGACACATCCCAGTGAACACACACAGAGACACATCCCAGTGAACACACACAGAGACACATCCCAGTGAACACACACACAGAGACACATCCCAGTGAACACACACACAGAGACACATCCCAGTGAACACACACAGAGACACATCCCAGTGAATACACACAGAGACACATCCCAGTGAACACATACACACAGAGATACATCCCAGTGAACACACACAGAGACACATCCCAGTGAACACACACACACAGAGACACATCCCAGTGAACACACACACACAGAGACACATCCCAGTGAACACACACAGAGACCCATCCCAGTAAACACACACACACACACAGACACATCCCAGTGAGCACACACACACACAGAGACACATCCCAGTGAACAAACACACACAGAGACACATCCCAGTGATCACACTCAGAGACACATCCCAGTGAACACACACACACACACAGAGACACATCCCAGTGAACACACACACACAGAGACACATCCCAGTGAACACACACACACAGAGACACATCCCAGTGAACACACACAGAGACACATCCCAGTGAACACACACACACAGAGACACATCCCAGTGAACACACACACACAGAGACACATCCAAGTGAACACACACAGAGACCCATCCCAGTAAACACACACACACAGACACATCCCAGTGAACACACACACACACAGACACATCCCAGTGAACAAACACACACAGAGACACATCCCAGTGATCACACTCAGAGACACATCCCAGTGAACACACACACACAGAGACACATCCCAGTGAACACACACACAGAGAGACACATCCCAGTGAACACACACACAGACACATCCCAGTGAACACACACACAGAGACACATCCCAGTGAACACACACACAGAGACACATCCCAGTGAACACAGACACAGAGACACATCCCAGAGAACACACACACACAGAGACACATCCCAGTGAACACACACACACACACAGACACATCCCAGTGAACACACACACACAGAGACACATCCCAGTGAACACACACAGAGACACATCCAGTGAACACACACACAGAGACACATCCCAGTGAACACACACACACAGACACATCCCAGTGAACACACACACAGAGACACATCCCAGTGAACACACACACACAGACTAGAAAATTTTTTTCCCCAAATTTTTTTTTTTTTGTCCCCTTTTTTTTCCCCGTTTTTTATTCTGTATTCTCTGAAATCACATTCCTGTTGCTTTTCAACCACTTTTTATTTTTTTCCTTTTTTTTTTTTACCGCTTTCTTTACTTCTGCGTTCCACCAACTTTTTATTTTCTTTATTCGTGTTTTGCGTTTTTTCGTGGTTCCGCATGTTTTTTTGCAGTATTTAAAATGCTTGATTGAATTCTCCCATTCTTCTTCCACTGTTTTTCTTTCCGTAGGTTTTTTTACAAAGAGTTCAGTTAGTTCTTTCTCATTTTTCCCTTACTGCCTCGTCTTTAAGGTTTTTTAAGTTTACTGATTCGCATGGCATGTATTTTCCTGCTCTTTGTCTTCTTCTTCTAATGGTTCTTATTGTGGCAACGACTGCTTTATGATCTGTGTTTATACTGAAATTGGGCACCAGTCCGTTTATACTTCTTGGTTTTTCTACGAGCAGTAGTTTGTATCAAGTGGGCCATTTAGCCCCCAGAAGATACTCTGGGTCTGATTGATATACAACTGGTTCGATCCTGGAGTCACGTGGTTACTAAAAGATCCCGAGGATCTGAACCCAAAACCCCAGTAATCCCGAGACACTGTCACAGGTATTTGCATTTAGTTAAAAACAATGACGAAATTGCTTGTTATTTGCCAGTTTGCTCATGCTATTTTACCCGTATTGAAACGATGGCATATACATGTCTAAAGATATTCGGTTCGAATATTAGGTCAAGGTCGGTGACACTGTCATTAGGCCTTACTGTGCAGTCAGCATTGCAGCGAAACGTAATATGTGTGAAACTTAAGCCTATTGATTAAAGTTCATAGCCATAGATGACAGCAGTGGCAGACGCAGAGAGGCACTGCAGACAAGGGATAATTTGTAGTGGTTCAAATGAGGATAAAATATAGACTAGTTGTTAGTGAAGAAGCGGTAGTTGTAGTTTAGTACTAGCTGTAGTTGTAGTAGTAATAGTAGTAGTAGTAGTAGTAGTAGTAGTAGTAGTAGTAGTAGTAGTAGTAGTAATAGTAGTAGTAGTAGTAGTAGTAGTAGTAGTAGTAGTAGTAGTAGTAGTAGTAGTAATAGTAGTAGTAATAGTAGTAGTAGTAGTAGTAGTAGTAGTAGTAGAAGTAGTAGTAGTAGTAGTAGTAGTAGTAGTAGTAGTAGTACCCATCATAATGATGATGATGGTGATGATGAAGTAAGTGGTGACAATAGTGATGTTGATCGTGTTGATAACGATGATGATAGTAATGAAGATGATATTAATAACCGTGACGATGATTGTGATGATGATGGTTGTGACGATGATGATTTTGATTATGATGATGATGATACTGATGGTGATGATGCAATGAAAACGCTGTCCACGAAACAAGTCTACTAGAAAACACAGCTTTACTTTTGTTCTACACAATCTTGAACCGCGTTGCACCGGAACAGTACTCCTGTACGTTGTTTTGTTCGCGTCCAGCTAGTTATACTTCATTGATCTGTTTAAGAACAGCACTGTCTTTGTTTGTTAATTAATTTAATTTCTACAGAAGCAGGTTCTTGCTACGGGTCTGCTATGTGATAGCGTCAACACATTGTATAGTCCATGGAGTAGATTAGTGGGAATAAAACATCCCAACAGAATCATCAACGTAGAGCTCGTGGAGAGAACTAGACACATCCCAGTGAACACACACACAGACACATCCCAGTGAACACACACACAGAGATACATCCCAGTGAACACACACACAGAGACACATCCCAGTGAACACACACACAGAGACACATCCCAGTGAACACACACAGAGACACATCCCAGTGAACACACACACAGAGACACATCCCAGTGAACACACACACAGAGACACATCCCAGTGAACACACACAGAGACACATCCCAGTGAACACACACAGAGACACATCCCAGTGAACACACACACAGAGACACATCCCAGTGAACACACACACAGAGACACATCCCAGTGAACACACACAGAGACACATCCCAGTGAACACACACAGAGACACATCCCAGTGAACACATACACACAGAGATACATCCCAGTGAACACACACACACAGAGACACATCCCAGTGAACACACACACACACAGACACATCCCAGTGAACACACACAGAGACCCATCCCAGTAAACACACACACAGACACATCCCAGTGAACACACACACACAGAGACACATCCCAGTGAACAAACACACACAGAGACACATCCCAGTGATCACACTCAGAGACACATCCCAGTGAACACACACACACAGAGACACATCCCAGTGAACACACACACACAGAGACGCATCCCAGTGAACACACACACACAGACACATCCTAGTGAACACACACACAGAGACACATCCAAGTGAACACAGACACAGAGACACATCCCAGAGAACACACACACACACAGACACATCCCAGTGAACACACACACACACACAGACACATCCCAGTGAACACACACACACAGACACATCCAGTGAACACACACACACAGACACATCCCAGAGAACACACACACACAGAGACACATCCCAGTGAACACACACACACACACAGACACATCCCAGAGAACACACACACAAAGAGACACATCCCAGTGAACACACACACACACACACACAGACACATCCCAGTGAACACACACACACACACATACACATCCCAGTGAACACACACACAGAGACACATCCAGTGAACACACACACACACAGAGACACATCCCAGTGAACACACACACACACACAGAGACACATCCCAGTGAACACACACACACAGACACATCCCAGTGAACATACACACACAGAGACACATCCCAGTGAACACACACACACACACACAGAGACACATCCCAGTGAACACACACACACAGAGACACATCCCAGTGAACACACACACACAGAGACACATCCCAGTGAACCAAGAGGTGAGATAACGACCCTAGCGCTGGATAGGACATTCACAGAGACAACCTTGGGACAATATAACTAGAGATTGTCTTGTCTGGAACCCACAAGATAGGACATACACAGAGACAACCTATGGGACAATATAACTAGACAATCTCTTGTCTAGAATCCACAAGATAGGACGCACACTGAAAAAACCTGGGGATAACATAATTAGACACTCTCTTGTCTGGAACCCACAAGAAAGGACACACACTGGGAAATCCCGAGAACAATATAACTAGACACTCTCTTGTCTGTAACCCGAAAGATAAACAAAATAGTGGGAGATCAAAAACAATACGGAGAAGAGAATTGCAACACTCACTGACACCTTGCCGTCTTGACAGACGATAGTTTGTTACATTGTGCGTGCTTCAAAAAGGCATAATAACTACAACCCATGGCGGTAAGATCAGGATTGGAGTTATCCATCTCCGCAGCACAAAGCCTGGACAGAATTATAGAGACCATGTTTCGCCCATGTAGCATGTTCCTCTCTCGGCTTGCCAAGTTCTTGCCGGTTTATAATTAAACCAGTTCCACACAGTCTGCCTTAGGAAGATATTGATGAATTAAGTGGCAAGACAAAATCCAAGACACTGAAGTCCTAGAAAACGCGTCCATGCCCAGTATTCACACTCTACTAATAAAGAATCAGATTCGCTGGGCTGGTCACTTAACTCGCATGCCAGATCACAGGCTTCCTAAACGAATTTATTACGGCGAGCTGCGTTGTGGAAAACGCTCTCAAGACGGCCAGAGGAAACGATCTAAAGACACTTTGCAGATCTCACTAAAGGCTTTTAGAATTCATCATGACACTTGGGAGACTGCTGCCAAAGACCGAAATTCGTGGCGTACATCATTACGTAAGAGTGCAATCACATGTGAAGCAACCAGGACTGCAAGAGCTGTGAAGAAACGTCTGGACAGAAAACCCACTGCAGGAAATCCCCCGCCTGGAATCTCAAGCATTCCTTGCCCACATTGTCAAAGAACATTTCGAGCCAAAAAAAAGGCCTTATCAGCCATCTTAGAACTCACGGCTCCATACTTTCAACCCGGCTGGATGACATAAATGGTCATCATCATTCTTGATGGACAAACAACAGAGAAAAGGTAACATCATTACATCTAGAAAGAGACAAGTTGCAGA
>JACEFZ010027781.1:150000-155000 GCA_014155875.1 Cepaea nemoralis | reverse complement strand
AGATGAAACAAATAATATCTGTTCGTTGGTTACTTCCCTTTGACTGGTACTTAAATAGCAAAGCAAAGATTATGTTATTTGATATTTGAATTATAATACATTGCTTTGTTTTGATTGCGAAAGATGTGTGATTTTAATAAATGAGACCTTAATGTAAATAAAAGACGAAGACTATCGTGGCGTGGTAGCAATTTTCGTAATTTAGTAGGTCTTTTGCAGAACTCCGCTGTCATAAGGGCGCTGTCATAAGGGCACGTGTCCCGCCTCATGCACCCTCATGCCAAAGGTGTGTCCATCGTCGTGCGATCCCCCCCCCCCCCTGCCTCCCCCGCCAGTAACCCCGCCCTACAATACTACTCTCCCCAAGCCAAGGCATCAACGATAGATATGAACAAACCACAAAGAGAGGAACTAATGTGCTCTTCTCCACGAATTGATGCGCATTGCTGCAGAAATTCGCAGTCAACATTATTTGGCTGTATGTGATTTCTGGGCAAGTTTACATTCAGTGGTTTGCCAACCTTTCTTAACGCCCGGCCCGCATACCACGTTTATAAAAACCAACGCATGGCGGTCGGCTATCATATTACCCGCAGCTGTGTTTCGAACGCGGTATACGGGATTACGAACTGCGTCCGCAACCCCAACGCCACTGAGATAATGGGAATAAAATTGTTGATATTGTGAATATCACGCGGATCGTCTTAACCTGGCAGGACATCTCCTGGTTCCAGTTTTAACCTGGGCAGACCTGGACGCCGGGTTAATGCATTTAATAAATCCCGGGATCCATAAGGATTTCAACACATGGTCAACGGACCGGAAGACATTTGTGCACTAAAGTTGTAAGTGAGCATTGTTCCCGCCATGAGGGTTATGTTGTATATCCTGTTAGCTCATACTTGAGACCGATCGGCAGGGATCACGTGTTCAGTAGCAAGCAGACAGACAGACAGTGCTTGTTGTTTCTGTAGTGATCATTTTTTTCCCCCCGCGTTTCCAGCATATTGCGGTCAACACCAGCATCTTTCAGCTGTATGTTGATTCCTAGGCTTGATTACGCTCATCAGCACGCCACGACTTTCTGAGCAACCGGCTCCATACTCTCATAAGTCACTGGCACGACTCGAACCACTTCTAATTCTAGTGCCCTCACGTCAACCACGAGAGTATTCGGGATTAACGAAGAAAGTGATCATGGCTGGCAATATTAGTTTCATTTTCGTGCCAGAACATGCGGGTATACAAGGAAATGAGCAGGCTTACAGGCTTGCAGGTAAGGCTACTGTGGATGGCGGGCGAGCCATGGACCAGGCTGATATACTGAATGCTCTACGACAGTGGTTCTCAACCTTTTTTGGCCTGTGCACCCGCTTCACCATATTTTCAGAACGTCATTCCCCTCTTTCGTATTTCCTCCTTAAAAATTCCCCCCCCCCCGCCCCACACAGTATACGTAATAATGGAAGCTAAATGTAATAGCGCATACTAAAACAAGTCTGGGCGTCTACATAAAACGTGATTTGCGGGACTACTTATATTATAAAATGAATTTCAGAACGGTAAATCGTACAAAACAGGTAAGTATGAAGGGGAAAACAATATCAAGTAATCTGGTTCTTGTATTAACGCGATCTTGAAATAATCTTAATCCCCCCCCCCCCCTGGAAACCCTAAAATGTCCCCCCCCCCCCCCCCTCGAACCAAGATTTGATTGCTAATCTACAACCATAGACAGACTGCGAGAACAGCAAGTTAAAAGAGGTGTGGCCAAATAAGAACACTATGCAAGAAACCTAAGAAGATTAATAAACCACAACAGAACTGGCGTCGTTAGCCGCCACACGCAGCGGGATTTACTGAGGAGGGGATCCAAGCACTTATGGAGTGAATGGTTCGATGTGCAATAAGGATGATCTGTCGACTAACTAACTACTTAACCAACCAACCAACCAACCACCCCCCAACTAACTAACTAACTAACTAAGTAACTAACTAACTAACTAACTAACTAGCTAACTAACTAACTAACTAACTAACTAACTAGCTAACTAACTAACTAACTAACTAACTAACTAACTAACTAACTACCTAACTAACATACTAACTAACTTACTTACTACATAAATAACTAGCTAACTAACTAACTAACTAACTAACTAGCTAACTAACTAACTAACTAACTAACTAACTAGCTAACTAACTAACTACCTAACTAACATACTAACTAACTAACTTACTTACTACATAAATAACTAGCTAACTAACTAACTAACTAACTTACTTACTATCTAAATAACTAACTAATTAACGCAGGCTAATTGTTCTTCTGATGAAATGTCATGGCATACATTGTTGGCTGCGTCCGCCTGGGAGGGTAGGCTAGAAACATTCGTTTCGAAAGAGATTAGAGCACACAGGCAACAGATGGGAAGGCAAGCGTGCTAGCTAGTCAGTAACTGCGGCTCCCAACACAGAGGGTAGGAGAGGGGAAACAACAGGAGGAATGAGGAAGAGGTAGGGAAATAGTAACATGTATACGCGCAGGTTTACACGACATTATAGAGGTGCGAGAGAGGGAGAAGGGTGAGGGTGGGGTGGGACAGATAGAGTGAGACACAAGGAGAGAAAATGAGTGGAAGAGAAAGATGGCGAATGAGGGGGGGGGGGGAAGAAAGAGAGTGAGGGCGAGAAATAGAAAGGTGAGAAAGAAAGATTGAGAGGGAGAGTAAGAAATATTAATCGAGAGTAGTGAGAAAGAGGGATAGTGAGAGAGAGAGAGAGAGAGAGAGAGAGAGAGAGAGAGAGAGAGAGAGAGAGAGAGAGATGAGAGAGAGAGAGAGAGAGGGGGGGGGGGATAGGAGGTGGGGGTGAGAGAAAAGTGAGCGAGGGAAGAATAGAGGGAAATAGAATGAGACAGAAAGGATAAGTGCGGCGATAAAAGAGAGAAAGATAATGTTATAGACAGAGAAGATAGAGGGAGAAGGAGAAATAGAGAAAACGAATGAGAGAGAGAGAGAGAGAGAGAGAGAGAGAGAGAGAGAGAGAGAGAGAGAGAGAGAGAGAGAGAGAGAGAGAGAGAGAGGAGGGGGTGGAGGGAGGGAGATGACGAATTAGAAAGAGAGACAGTGTAAGCGTGAGAACGAGAATGTGAGACAGAAAAAGAGAGAGTGATTTAGAGAGCGAGAGACAGAGATAAAGAGAGAGAGAGAGAGAGAGAGAGAGAGAGAGAGAGAGAGAGAGAGAGAGCGAGAGAGAGAGAGAGCGAGCGAGAGAGAGAGAGAGAGAGAGAGAGAGAGAGAGAGAGAGAGAGAGAGAGAGAGCGAGAGAATCCTGTCAGTACATATCAAGACTATTCGTTCAGTGAATACATAATACGTGATTTACGGCACTGTTCAGGACGCCTATGATTCCTCGCCTTTCCGTTTCAGTCATACTTTACGTCTATCTGTGTCAATTTGTTCTCTTCTTCTTCTTCTTCTTCTTCTTCTTCTTCTTCTTCTTCTTCTTCTTCTTCTTCTTCTTCTTCTTCTTCTTCTTCTTCTTCTTCATCATCATCATCATCACCATCATCAGCATTATCACCATATTCTCCTTCTTATTTAACTTCTGCTAACTAGAAGTAATCAATGATGGATGTAATAACCTTGTCATTTCCTGCCTATCTACGTCTTTGATATTTAGTATGGTCTTTCTATTCTTGAAATCCAATCTATTCTTCTAAATATTTCCGTGTCCACAGCCTCAATCCAATATTCTAATTGCTTTTATACTAATTCACAAATGTTGTTAAGCTTTCACCTAAGCTGTACTCCATTTCTTCAAGAGCTGTTAAGATCTCGTAGGCTCTTAATATTTTTCCTCTCTGGGTCAGTTTTTTTATTTCATTTGCGAGCGATTATAATTGTTTTCTGGGTGTTTACAGACTGTACAATTTAAAAACAAAGTATTCCCTTAGTGAATGTATTCACAGAAGCCAAAAGCAATATGTTGCACGATTTATTGCCTGACATATATTGCTGCATCTCATCGTCTCATCTATGTGTTTTAATTGTTTCAGCTGAAGTATTATTCATTTGTTCACTTAATATGATATATAGCTCTGCAGTATGCACCTGACGAGATGCAGCGAAATATGCCAGGCATTAAATCGGGCAGCATTTTCTTTGTGGCTTCTGTGATAAAACTGTACAGTTTACAATGTCTATATCAGAAGCTTGTATTTCTTCTGTCGTTTTTCTTTCTGGACACATGGTAATCGTCTTCAGTTGCATGCCATCAGACACCCGGGGCAGTTAAAGGGATCAAGAGAAGACTGCGAATATGTAGCCTTGACCAGCGTGTGAGAACATCAAATGAATGAGAACATTAAGTGTATGTGAACATCAAGTGTATGCAAACATCAAGTGTATGAGATCATCAAGTGTTTGAGACCATCAATGCAATGAGAACATCATGTGAATGAGACCATCACGTTAAAAAAAGGTGAAGCCACATAGTTGATGAAAAACAAAGAAAACGCGTTTTAGTATACTGTTTTCTGCGAACACTAAACGATTGCTCAAATATAGTGAGGTCTTAGCAAGTATGCGGTTCCAGCCAGTGTTATGCAGACAGTAAAAGTTAGTTTTACATTTTAAATTACAATGGGGATAACATATGTTCCACATTAGAACTATACCTGTATCTATGTGGTTTGGGTGTTTTAAACGAAGTATTATTCATTTATTCACTTCATCTGATATATAACTCTGCAGTATGCACCTGAAGAACGCAGCGAAATCTACCAGGCAATAAATCATGCAGTATATTGTTAGCGGCTTCTGTGTTTAGATTCTCTAAGGAAATATATTGTTTTAATATTTATGTTTGTAAGACCTGTAAATACACCAAACTCATCTCACAGTAACCATATTATTTTGAGAATGTGAAATTTATTCCAGCGTTCTCACTCTTGTTGTCAAAGGGAAATAGCTCTACATAAACTCGAATTTTATGAT
>JACEFZ010027781.1:130000-145000 GCA_014155875.1 Cepaea nemoralis | reverse complement strand
AAAACTACATGAGGGGACCGTCCGTCAGTGCGTGATGGACCTCCGCCGCTCCCTCACACACATACACACATACGAAACTTCCACGGTCATCATCTCTTACAACCAGTTGCCCTCGAGCAGAATGAAGTGAGGGCACTGGTAAAATACAAAGTACTACTGTCCACCGGGAGATGACAACAGTTGGGCTTTCCCGCAAATTTGGTGACTTAAAGACTTCGCTGGTTTTCAGTACTTAATGTCCGTATTGTAACGAGTGGGGACATTTGGGCACGTTTCTTTGAAGCTTTCCGTTAAGACAACGCGTAATGATTGTGTCTTCCTTTGATCAACGGCCACCCGGGATAAATTTAAGTGAGATTCTACAATCTGTGCCCCAAAATCTGGACCGGATTTCTGACGATTCCTCGGGTATGTTGTCTTCATTGTGTCTGTGTGTGTGTGTGTGTGTGTGTGTGTGTTGTGTGTGTGTGTGTGTGTGGTGTGTGTGTTAAAGTTATTTGCATATCCTTTACGGGACGTCTCATTCAACCCCAGCATTGTTTTGTAGTTTTTAATTTTTGGCATGTTTACGTTTGCATTGTTTTCTGAACGACACTCATGCAAGCCAGCGCATGGCGGTCTGCTCACAAGTCTGCCGCAGCTGTGTTTCAAAACCGGTATGTGGGATTACGAATTGCGTTCGTAACCTTTCGCTATAGAGCTGGCTCATGTGTGTAGTAGTAGTAGTAGTAGTAGTATAGTAGTAGTAGTAGTAGTAGTAGTAGTAATAGTAGTAGTAGTAGTAAGTTTGTAGTAAGTAGTAGTAGTAGTAGTAGTAGTAGTAGTAGTAGTAGTAGTAGTAGTAGTAGTAGTAGTAGTAGAAGAATTCAATTCTACTTTTGTTTATTGTTTATTAATTGTTCGTCTGTTTGCTTGTTTATTTGTTTCTACCCGGGCGAGTAGATCTATGTTAGGGCACTGATTAATCTATCTTCTTTAAACCTTAAGTGCCACTGAGATTTTACCGTTAAGTGCCATTGAGATTTTACTCTTAAGTGCCATTTAGATTTTACCTTTAAGTATCGTTGTTATTTTATCCGTAAGTGGCATTGAGATTGTATCCTTAAGTGCCATTGAGATTTCACCCTTCAATATCGTTGTGATCTTATCCTTAAGTGCCATTGAGATTTTATCCTTAAATGCCATTGAGATTGTATCCTTAAATATCATTAAGATCTTATCTTTAAGTGCTGTTGTCATTGAGATATTGTCCATCAGTTTTCAAATATGAGGCGTGCACCATATACCCAACCAGTCTCATGAAAAGAAATAGTCTTTTACTTCTTTACGTAAATGGAGGTACCCTGCTGTCCGGGAGGTGCAGTACAGGCGTAGCTAGCACTCTTATCTGCCGACCCTATAGTCATGTGTTCAAATATCCCGTCGAGGTGGGATTATTTTAATAATTAACTGGGCTCCAAAACAGACCGGATATAAAATGGTACCGAGAACTTTAGTGAGACGTTAAAGCGCCGGGAGCGATTCTGACCATGTCACCCGCGACGTGGCGATTAGTCGGTAAAACCATGGGTCTCGCACCATATCTCTAATGTGCCTCGGGGGTGACTAAGGCTCTTTTGCTTTACTTTGACGATGCTACGATAAAATAATTTAAAAGGCAAAAGGACCGACTTCATTGCATCGGATTTTGTCCCATATGGCTCGGTCTCTTACACCAGGGTTGCCCAGCCGAAAGCGGCGCAATAAGGACGAATTTCGTAGCTCCAGCGACGACCCCCAATAGTCTCCGAAAAAAATTGCACTCGTGAACGGATCGACGTTGACTGGAATCGAACCCTCAATCTTCCCATCGCGAGACATGCGGCGTACCCACTTCGTCACGGAAACGCCCATGCCAGGATCTAACCCTGTACCTTCTGAAACTGATGCAAAAACGCAGTAAACTCTCAGGCACGACACCCCCCCCCCCCCCCCACGCCTCCCGCCACCCTCCCACAGAATAATATAATTTCATTGCCTCGTTTGTGGTTTTCGTCAGTGCCTCTACTCGAATGTTCCCAAGAATTATCCCACTCGTATCCTTATCACTTACCGCTAAGTGACTCCATCTTGTTCCAGTTGTTGTTCTTTGACCGCTGAGTCGGCCGCGCTTGTTTGGATAACCTGGCATATTGGTCGAATGGGCCAGCGGAAGCAAGTGGTCCCTTGTGCCAGTTTGAATTCTCCTTTTGTTTTTTGACATTTGTCTTTGATTTTGCTTAACTGTTTCCGGTTGGCTCTTTGTGTGCGTGTGAGTGAGTGAGTGTGTGTGTGTGTGTGTGTGTGTGTGTGTGTGTGTGTGTGTGTGTGTGTGTGTGTGTGTGTGTGTGTGTGTGTGTGTGTGTGTGTGTGTGTGTGAGTATGTGTGTCGTATACAATATGCATAAAGTCACGTCTATCTGAAAACTACTAAATAGTTACGAGAGGTATAGATTTCATTTGAATGCAATACATTGTACACATATACACGTTACATAATGATAGAAACAAGATTGGCAATGAGCAGTTTTAAAAAAAAAAGTTAAAATACAGGCGGTCTACTGCCAAGTAGCTCGCAGCTGTGTTTCGAACGCAGGTAAGCGAGATTACGACTGCGTCAGCAACCCCTTCTCCACGCAGCCGACTGGAATGAGAAAACAAACAGAAAAGGGAGATATACAATTTACGCAGACAGACAGGCTGGCAGACAAACAGACAAACAGAAAAAAAAAGAACTCATAGCCCGTTTCTGGAGTGAGTAAAGTCGCTTGGCAATTGATTTGGTACAGCCGTCCCAGATTGTATAGTTGCAGTCAAAATGTGTCTGTATGTGAGAGGTATAGAATATCTTCTTTGTGACTACATCAAGATGTTTAAGATTGGCGAGTTGGTAGACCTTTCTGGAAATTAAATCTTAGGTTTCTATCACGGACGGATAGGTAGGTAGATAAGTAGTTTGGTTGGTTGGTGGGTAGGTAGGTAGGTAGGTAGGTAGGTAGGTAATTTGGTACGTAGGTAGGTAGATGGATAGGTAAGTTTGTTGGTAGGTAGATAGGAGCTGGGTAGATAGGTACGTTGTTAGTACGTAGGTAGATAGGTAAGTTGGGTAGGTAGGTAAGTTGGTTGGTAGCTAAATAAGTAAGTAGCTAGATAGGTAGGTAATTATACATGTAGGCAGGAAGGTAGGTAGATTAGTATGTATGTAGGTAGCTAGATAGTCATGTAGATTCGTAGGTTAGTAGACAAGCAGGAAGAAAGAAAGAAAGTTAGGTAGTGCGGTAGACATGTAGATAGGTAGCAGGGTTGGGTTAATACATACATTAAGCAGACCAACCCGTGGATTGTTATCGAAATCGCCAGATATGCATTTTCCTAGGTCAACATACCGGATAGAAGTAATTACCCCACCCATCTGGAACCGCCGTTAAAATGTGATATCCTTGTCAGTCAGTATCCCAGTCTTGTCCCGACCAATGCAGGACTTCACAGCAATCCCTTAGAACCATTGCTCGGGGCGACTTTTCTTAGGCAGAACATTAAATCCACTTGATAAATCAGACAGTTTGACCACCCGCCACTTAGCAGCTGCCTCCCCGCCGTCCAGGCAGGACCTCTGACCTAAATGCTTGGCCAGGTATCGCTACTTTAGCAGTAGACGGGGCTGGAACTCCAGGCTCTCGGAACGGGGTTATCTAAGCTACCACAGAAGTGAGATTATTCTCCAATGGAAGCTGCATCGGGCGAAGCTTTATGGGGTCACCTTTGACCCGCTTGTACTGTTTCCGGCAGATTTCTAAGGGTCAGATCGTTGGTGTATTTTTATTAATTTATTTGGTTGTTTCGGGATTTGAGGTGTAAAGATTGAGCACAAACCACTACTGGCAACGCTGATCGTATTCCGGTACGAACCTTAGGCCTTGTCCCGTCAGAGTGGAAGCACTAGACTCGAGTCTAATGCTTCCAATATTTTTATTAGTCTTTATTATTTCCTTGTTATGGTAGTCTCTGTGGCGTCGTGGTTACACTACCTCACGATCCCAAGGCTGTGGGTTAGATTCCGTTCTACATCGTTCTTAACTAGACGCAAATAGAAACGCAGAGAAACATGTCACATACGAAAACATTTATGTCTGCCTTTGGTCCCTTCAGTTCCCTCTTACCACCGCCATTAATTAAAATACAAAAGACAATCCTCAACACTCCATGGTCTGTTTTCTGGTCTCCGCCATTGTGTTTCCAAGGCGGTGCCTTCAAACTGTTTCCGTTTCCTGTGTCCAGATTTTTTCCCACGAGCTGGCATAAAATAATAAACCGATGCCGTCTGTTTGAAATGAGGATTTTTCTGTTTTCTCAGTTCTGTTTTGGTCTGGTTTCTCATCTCGGCGGGAGCTCTGTTAGCACGACCACCCAAATCATGATTCTCTTTCATTCTATGGAGAAAGTTATGTTTCTTTTATTGTCTAAGTTGTGTTTCTGTTTTTATCTCTTGGTACCGTTTGGTAGTTAACTGTTAGGTGTAAATAGATAGAGGTATAGACATGAAGAAAGACAATATGACAAACAAGATGATAAGAGGACAGGTAGAAAGACGGAGGGGGAGATGGATGGATGGAGGGATGGAAGGATGAAATGAATGGGAGAATGGATGGATGAATTCATGAATGGATGGATTGACAGATGGATAGAAAGATGGACAGTTTGGTAGGTAAGTAGGTAGGTAGGTAATTAGGTAGGTTGGCTGGTATGTAAGTGGAACTACGTTTATGGAGAGACAGACAGACGGAGACAGACAGATAGAGACAGACAGAGACAGACAGAGACAGACATGTAGATAAGTAGATAGGTAGATGGACAACAGGCAGTCGGGCAGGCGGGCTGGCGGGAGGGCGGGCGAGCGGGCAGGCAGGCAACTAGGTATGTAAATAAGTGAGTAGCTAGGTAAGTAGCTAGCTAGGCAGGTAGACTGGCAGATAGACAGACATACGTAGGTAAGTAGGTAGGTAGGTAGGTAGATATGTAGGTAGGTAGGTATGTATGTAGGTAGGTAGGTAGGTAGGTAGGTAGGTAGGTAAAATAAAATGTTTGCATATCCTTTACAGGACATCGCTGTCAACATCAGCATCTTTCAGCTGATTGTTGATTTCTTGGCAAGATTACGCTCAGTAGTTTGCCATTGCTTTCTGAGCGGCCGGCTCACACACCCAGTAAGTTACCGACGCGATTCGAACCACTGCTGATTCTCACCGTCGTCAAGTTACCTACGAGAGTATACGAGATTACGAAGAAAAGTTGCTAACCTCTAGGCCAGGAAGCCAGCCAGGTAGGTAGGTATACTAAATAGAGTTAGAAAACACCGTGGTCTAAATACGTAAGCCTACAATGGCTTGAGAACCCCTGCCGGGGTACGTTCAAGCAATACGGGGCTGGAGAACTGTTTGTGAGGTGTTGGTTGCAACAACAACAGTTGGCGTGTGACGTCTACAGACAGCAAGCGTCAGAAATAAACAAACTGCGACGGGTATCACATGGAGTATGGGGCAACGTGAGAAAGTGACGGGGTAGATAATATACTGTCGGCGGGACGGGGGCGAGTTGGCAAGTGGTTGTTGTTAAACCTGAACCGATAGGAGGTTTGTTGGTTGGGGTGGGGTGGGGAGGGGGGTTTAACGACCTTAGCGAAATAGTATAATTAAAAGGCAAAACATTAGGGGGTGGGGTGGGGAGGGGGCTAAACGACCTTAGCGAAATAGTATAAATAAAAGGCAAAAAATTGGGGGGGGGGGGGGGGGAGGCTGTGGTTAAACGTTTTTAGCGAAACAGTTTAAGTAAGAGGTAAAATAATGGGTGAGGGGGTGGTTGGTGCGAGTTAGGTGGGAAGAGATTATTGATTGTCTAGTTTAATCAAGCAATCAGGTGCCGTCTCCACAATGAAGGTTGGCTGCAATTTATCCTAATCACAGTCTCTCGCCTTGATTGCACATTCTGCCAGACCGACGTTCCTCCATCTCTTGGTGGTATCTTCCCACGTGTATCGTTGTGTACCTCATTGCTCGCTTACCTTCAACCTTATGTTTCAGTATGGTTTTTATGAGACTGTTATGTCTTTTAACCAGGCCGAAATATTATACTTGCATCTTTTTAAAATTTCGTTCATCAGCTCTCTTTTCCTTCCTAGTATTTCTAGGATGTCTGTATTCCATTGTTTTTGTTGACATGAAATACGACATATTCTTTTTCATATCCACACCTTCAGGGCCTCTTTTCGATTTTCTAATTGCTTATTCATTGTCCAGGCTTCAGCGCCGTATAGTAGTGTTGAATATACATAACAATTTGCAATTCTCATGTTTAACTCAGTTGTTAATCTCTCTAGATCAGTGGTTCTCAACATTTTTTTGGCCCATGGCCCCCTTTACTATACATTCAGAACGTCACCCCCCGCCGCCATTTCGAATTCCTTCCCTATAAATCCCCTCCTCCCTACCGTTACACAGTATACATAAAAATGGAAGCGAAATTTAGTAACACATACTAGAACAAGTCTAGACATCTACGTAAAACGTGATTTGCGGGTCTTCTTACATTATAAAACGAATTTCATTGGGGTGAGAAGTACAGATCCGTAAAATTTAGAGGGGAAAACAATATCAAGTAACTGGTTCTTGTATTAATGCAATCTTGAAATAATCTTAATTTCCCCCTCCCCTGGAAACCCGAAAATCCCCGCCCCACCCCCCCCCCCCCACCTCCCTTTGGGGGAGGGGGCGTGAATTCCCCAGTGGTTGAGAACCACTGCTCTAGATGTTAATACTGAGTTCATGCTGTTGAAAGCATTTTTGGTCAGTGAGTTGTGATTGAACCAATAAAGTATTATGTGTGGCAGGAAGGAGTAGATAAGTAGTTAGAAAGGGAATGAAATAAGTAATTAGTTAGGCTTTGTAGGTAGGGAAGGTTTTCTAGGGTGGGAGAAGGTTTACAGGTAGGTAAGAAGGCACGTAAGAAGGTGGGTGGTTGTGTAGTTAGATAGGTAAGTTAGTAGATAGGTAGGAATGTGGGTGGGTGGGTGGTGTGGGTGGGTAGGTAGGTAGGTAGGTAGGTAGGTAGGTAGGTAGGTAGGTAGGTAGGTAGGTAGGTAGATAGGTAGGACGCAGGGAGGACAGGTGAAATACATGGAGGCAGACAAGCCCTAAGACGAATGCGGACCTTCTAATGTCACTGAAATCATTCTTGTCATAATATTGCATCCCGATCATCATCATCATCATCATCATCATCATCATCATCATCATCATCATCATCATCATCATCATCACATCATCATCATCATCTAGTGCCTTGTCGGTTGGTGTGGTCGATAATGTCTCTCCATACATTACGATCTCCGGCGGCATGTATCAATTCGTGTGTTGACCCCCTTCCCATGACACAAACTGTCACGAATCTTCTCACAGCTGTCTTCCTCTATTTGTCTTTCCGGAAATCGTTCCGGTTGACACAACATGTTCCAGTTTGTGTCTTCTCATAAAGTGGCCAAAAACACAAACTATGACTGCCTGTGTCTGATGTTTGTGATAAGTTGTCTGTGCGACTCAGCTTCCCTTAAAACGTCCTGACAGCTCATTTTGGTTGTCCAATTAATTTTCAGCATTCGTCTATAAAAACACATCTCCAGGGCTTCCAGGGATTTTTTGGCCTATTTACTAATTGTCCAGAATTCGCAACAGTATGTTAAAACTGGTTCAATGTAGCATGCAAGAACTATTTTTCTAACTTTCAAGGACGATACGCGTATGAAAGCATGGTACGGCACCTTGCAGTATCACAGACAGTCAGGACTCCTCCATCAAGAACATTTCTGCTGCAGTTTTCAGAGCCTCTACCTCTGCTTTGTGAATTTTCCAGTTGCCACTGACTGTGTCTTTCTCAATCCATATTTTAAATTTAGGAGAATTCCTCGTCATTCATTTGCTATTAATTTTTTTTTTTGGCATGGTAGGTAACCCGGATAACAAATGCCTGAAGAAGTCTGTTGTGTGGCCGAAAGGTTCAAATTTCGCAGCTCTGCTGTAAACAGACACAATGCAATTACATCTAAAACAACATTCCCCCGGGAAGGTTAACTCGGTCAACAAATGCCCGCAGCAGTCGGATGTGTCGGCCTTACGGCGCAAGAAAGCAGCTCTGCTGTAATCAGGCACAACGCAGTCACATCGGAAAAATCTCTCCGGATGAACGCAGAAGAAGAGGAAACAACATTCCGGACGAACGTAGAAGAAGAAGAAGAAGAAGAAGAAGAAGAAGAAGAAGAAGAAGAAGAAGAAGAAGAAGAAGAAGAAGAAGAAGAAGCAGTAGTGAAATAAAATGAGAAATAAATTCATAGAGTTCTTGTTGTGCCCTCGTGTCTTTAGCGAATCAGTCAGGCCACTTGAAAAGGTGTATGGTGTGCAAAGAAATATATGTTATTATATTATGGATGGTTAAAGAATGTAGAAATCAACTTTTACACTGCCATGTTCCACTCCACCTCCACCACAGAATATGTAAATCCAATTCAATGATGCTATATCCACTCCACCTCCACATAAAAACGTGAACATCCTCCTGTAAACTGCCACGATCCACCCCACCTGATTCATCTCCACCATAAGAATGCCCCACAGGTCCCGTCAATTTATGGCGCACGTTATCACAAAAACCGACATGGCAAAGCTTGTCTTAATAGTTCCAGAACTAATAAAACAGAAGACCATTGAACCAGGAATGTATAATGGGAATTAAGTATTATCAGGTTACGAGGTCAAGCTAATTTCCACTAATCAGGAGCTGTCTAATCTGTGCTCATTTCTGGTTGTATCTTCGGGAAAGCGCGTGCAGCAACCTGCAGATTGTATCCGGGTCAATCAGGGTCACGGGGCGAGATTACAGCTCACGTGTTTCTCACGGGGTGGGTTGCAAGCTTTCATAGACGTATGGTCAACATAAAGTTCTTGGGAAATAAAGGATCATGTTTCTATTGCATCATGTCCATGGGAGTTAGCATCGGTATCGTCGTGGCTAGACGCTCGCCTGGTGGAGCGATGAACATGGGTTCAAATCCGGAATTGAGAGGTCATCGTGGCCGAATGAATAAGACTGCTCGTTCTCAAACATCCGGTGTTTTGATGCTGAGGTAGGGGTCTCAACTGGTCAGTTGGACTAAAATGTTGACTTCTCGTTCTTGACTTGGGGTCGTCAATTACAAGAACCTCAGTTGTCGGGTACAATTAAATGCGGATGTAAAATACAGGTACCTCAGAAGTTGGTTCGCTTAATGGCGAGAGAAACTGATAAAAGGGAAAGCTAATCCATATGCATAATTCAGGTCAATGCTACTAGAAGTAGCGTGTACAGTTTACGCTCCAGTTGAAAGCAAGCGAGCGAAAAAATGATGTGGATTTAAATTTCGACATCGCCTAAAATGGTACAAAGAAATTTCTATGGAAGTAAAGGCAACCGCCGTGACACCCACAGAGAGCCGATTGTTCTATAATAAATATGAGTTCAGCATCATATAAGAAACGGGCCTATGCTAGAGGGCCCTTTATTTTAACGTTACTCTGTTTGGTACATGCTTCTATCGATGGGTTGTCTCAACCCAAACCCCAGTCCAGTAGGAAGCGGTCTGTGACACGCCGGCAGTCTTCATCATCAACATCCAGTGACCTGTCGAGTGTAGACCATCGTGACTATCTTTAGAAATGTTTCCCTATCATAAGCCAGTATTTCTCTCCACCATAAGCCAGTATTTCTCTCCACCATAAGCCAGTATTTGTCTCCACCATAAGCCAGTATGTCTCTCAACCATAAGCCAGCATTTCTCTCTACCATAAGCCAGTATTTGTCTCCACCATAAGCTAGAATTTCTCTCCAACATAATCCAGTATTTCTCTCCATCGTAAGCCGGAATTTGTCTCCACCATAAGCCAGTATTTCTCTCCAACAAAAGCCAGTATGTCTCTCCACCATAAGCCAGTATTTTTCTCCAACATAAACCAGTATTTCTCTCCACCATAAGCCAGTATTTCTCTCCAACATAAAACAGTATTTCTCTCCAATATAAGCCACTATTTCTTTCCACCAAAAAGCCAGTATTTATCTCCATCGAAAGACGGTATTCTCTTTATCATAAGCCACTATTTCTCTCCATCATAAGCCACTATTTATCTCCATCATAGCCATTATTTCTCTCCATCATAAGCCATTATTTATCTCCATCAAAGCCATTATTTATCTCCATCATGAGAAAGCATTGTTCTCAATCATAAGCCAGTATTTCGCTCTATCATTATCCAGTATATTTCACAATCATAAGTCGGTATTTCTCGCTGCCATAATCCAGTTGCCTATAACATCAACCCGGGGTTGATTGGAACGGCCTGCAATGCATGTTCATCATGTTAAATCGTTTCTGTCTAACAAAAGTCTATGTAAAAACCTACACACGGCTATTCCCCGCGTGTGGATAGGTACTCTCCCTCCCTTTCCCGGGATTTTATTCTATTGTCCTTATTTTATTTTGTTTCCCTCTAACGTCCTTTATTCTCCTATCACCCTTGGCACTCCGCGTACGTCAGGGCTGATTCTCATTAACACGTCGGATGCATCCATAGAAGCCTGTGTTGTCATATATCTCCGTTTGTTTACACGAACTACACAAGGGAGAATTCGATTCAGGTGTGCAGAAGATCCTTCTCCCGGGTCGGCCAGTAGAAGGTCTGGTGCCAGGGGAACGCAACTCTAGTTATCTCTCGTTCCTAACATCCGGAGCTCCAAAATTATCTCCCCTTCTTTAATCAGGTTCCATAATATTCACAAAACGAGTGCAATTTTCTTCAAGAGTTATCTTCCTTAGCTACTATTTGGGGAAGTCATATCAGGAGTTGCTGAGTTGTTAGTGTGTCCGTTTAGTACTCAGAACGTTACGGGTTGGATCTCAGGTTAGGGCTGCAAATTTTCCCAAGAACTATTAGTATATAATAATAGTTAAGGTATGAGTAAAATATGAGTAAAACATAAATTTAGCCCCAGTTAATCTATTTAATATTATTAACACTCACGATACTGAAAAGTGCTTTGAGTTTCAACAGCAACTTGAAGTCGCTTTCACTGATACATCAGAAAATTGTACAGTAAGCGAAAAGTGGGGTAAACTTAAGGAAACTCTCTATAAAACTGCTGTAGGGGTTTACGGCACTGTGGATCATAAGAGGCAGACTGGTTTGCGGCAAACAGCCAGATACTGTAGCCCTTGATTGATATAAAGAAGATAGCTCTCTTAAGAAACAAGGAAAGAACAACGCCTAACACTCTCAGTGAGCTGAAGCATGCCAGGAAGGATGTGCAAAAGTCTGCCAGGCAGTGTGCAGAATGACTATTGGATCAAGTTATGTGAGTCCATTCAAAACGCAAGTGATAAGGCAAACATCAGAAGCATGTATTAAGGAATAAAGAAAGCATGCGGTCCAATGATCAAAAGAAGTGCACCACTGAAAACCTTGACTGGAGAAATCATCACTGATAAGAAACAGCAGATGGACAGATGGGTAGAGCACTATTTAGAGCTTTATTTAAGTGCGACCAAACTTTTGGATGATGCCCTCAACGCCATAGAGGTCCTGCCAACTCTTGACCACCTGGACACACTTCCTACCATAACAGAAGTTAAGTGTGCTATAAATGAGCTTGCATCTGGCAAGGCTCCAGGTAAGGAAGGGATTCCAATAGAGGTGATCAGGAGTGGGCAAGACACCCTCGCTCTACAGATCCACCAGCTAATAGAGCAATGCTGACGTGAAGGACAAGTCCCACAGGATTTCAAAGATTCAAGCATCATAACACTGTACAAGAACAGGGGCGATCGGAGCGACTGCAACAACTATAGGGGTATCTCACTTCTGTGTCCACTTATCTACACAATATGATACTGGCCGCATCACTCACACAGTGTCCACTTGTCTACACAATGTGGGTCTAGCACCGTGTGTCTAGTATGCCGTAAGGCACGCAAATTAGACCTTTAGTTGACGGACCTATTTCTGGGCTGTTCGAATCTCATAAAATATCTCAATTATCGTTGCTCATAAAAAAGGTTAATTTAAAATTGAAAATAAAGTTGATTTGATTTGATTTGATTTGCTCTCCAGGAGGTCAGCATGGCCGAATAGTTAAGTAGATAAGAACGCATGTTCTTAAACATCCGATAGGGTGGTACATAGGTAAGGGGTTTATCCCCTACACCGGACAGTTGGACTAAAATGTTGACTTCTCGTCCTTGACTTGGGGATGTGCATTACAAGTACCTCTGTAGTCGGAGTGGGTTCGTCTAATGGTGAGGGACACTGGTATTAGGGATTTCTAATCCACATGCAAAATTCAGTACAGTGCTGCTAGAAGTAATGTGTATGGACAGCGCTAGTGATCAAAGCGAGCGCAATAAAACATAAAATCAATCGATGCTCACCGAAATCGTGCAAGATTTTATGGAAACGTGGTCATTTGCCTTTTCCCCTTGCCATAAAGAAAATATTACATGTTTTTGCAGGACCTGGGTATCAATCCCAGGTTGATTTTTTGACAGTTGCACGTTCAGTAGATTGCCATTTTTTTTTCTCTAAACCGACCGTTTCGTATACCTGCTTCCCACGTTCGAAGCACATCTTTGCAAAGACCACTTTGCGTTGGTGTTAATAAAATTATATGAGTGCCTGTCGTTCAGAAAGCAAAGGCAAACTGCTGAATGTAAATTGCCAAGAAATCACAAATAGCCAAAACGTGCTGCAGTTGATTGCGACGTCCTGTAAATGACATGCAACTAACTTTTAGCTTCCTGAACGAGAGGTCAAAATCCAAGTTAATGGCGGTATATACGTTGAATACCCTACCCCGCCATTAACTTATTGGAATTTATAGTGGGTGGTCTTATCCTTTCAGCCACGCCGACTCCTTCCCCTTGCACTCATGAAACTAAATCTTATTGGACAAAAGTGCTCGCCACTTTCAGTTCAGTCGTGTAAATAAGGGGAGGTAAATAATTACCCCAGCGGATAAGTTAACAAATGTGTTAACAAATTCCGCACTTAATGCTCACATGTCTGTATTTTAAACAGACAACAAAATAGCCTCCTCAACTTAGTTAAGTATAAGACATTTTTCAGTACAACTCCTGGCTTGTTTTCTAAGCAATTCCGATTTTCTTCTACCCGCCATCTTGAAACTCAAGAAAAGTTACTCTCGCCAACAATTTTCCAAATACGCAATAATCTCCCTTGGACCTTGCGTCCCTTGGCTTGCACGTTCCTGGGGCGACTTCTTCAAAGCCCGGTGATTGGTTGCTAAATTCCTACCTTAATTATTATTTACCTAGGGACGCTAAGAAAGAGACTGGAGATATACGTGCAGTGAGCAGGCCGTCGAGGGGGTGTAGATCTTAAGTCGTGGCGTCTGAGGTTACTTGGTTGGCGAATGGGGACAGAATCGCTGTCCATACCTGGGAGGTATACAAGACGTGAGGTTCTTATATTTGCTTGTAACAAGGCACTCAACCCCTAAGTTTTGCATCCATTGTTATTCTTTTAGCGAAAACAAAACTGGGTGGAGGGGAGATAAGTATATTAAGGTTAAAAAAAATAACCAGAGTTATTGTACCTGAAACACACACAAAATGAAAAGATTCTTGTACTCGCCTTAAGGTGTATTGGAATGGTAGGTATTGGGTATGTATTGGGTATATGGTGTCAACCGAATATTTTATAGACCATTCGACACTTGTGGGTCAGAATCTCAACGGTTTCTTTACCTGCAAAGACATTTCCCAGTACTCGATTTTGGCTATGTCTATCTTGGTAACCAGGTCATTCTTTAAAAACCTGCCTCGACGCAGATCCGAACAAATTACCTCCAAACCGGCATGCTAGCGTGCAGCAGATACCCAAGGTACCCCAAATAAACAAGCCCCATCTCAGGAACCTGGTGCGGGTATGCTGAGGGTATATTAGGAACATCAGGTTTCGTACATGCTGAGTTCACCGTCAGTCTTACACCCCCCCCCCACCCCCCCCCCCCCCCAGTAGCGCCAGTACCTCCCAGATTCCATATCTTTCTTTTCCTTTGTCCTTCATTGTTCTGTGCCGTCAGCCGTCGAAGAATTATTTGATGATATATATATATATATATCTTGAGCATAGCCTACGATGGGTAGCGTTGTGATATTCTGTTGTGATAATTTGGTGTGTCCAGTGTGTGCCGCGTGGTTACACGCCCGCTTCACACGCGTGATCCGGGACTGTTTCCGGATCCGGTCAGGGATATGCACTACTGACGAGCTCAAATGAGGGCGAAACTCGAGTATAGTGCTTCCATATTGACGTGGATAGGCCTTAGGTTCATATCAGAATGCGATCGGCGTTGCCAGTAGTGGGTTGTGCTCAATATTTAAATTATTTGATGATCGGTTTACAAACTAAATCGGTTCGGTCGTTTGGTTGAGATTTTGTGGGGTTTTAAGGTGTTGATGACTCTATTAAACAAGTAAAGAGTTTCAAGTACCTAGGAAGTATAATATCATCAAATTGCAGATCAGAAGACGAGATCGAAAATAGGTGCAATAAGGCAAATCAAATCAGTGGACAAATGGCACCAATACTAAAGAACAAACATGTATCAATAACTACTAAGAAAGCACTTTACAACACAATCTTCCTACCAACTCTGTGCTACCAATGCCAAACCTGGACAATGACAGAAAAAGAGAAAAGAAAATCACAACAACAGAAATGAGGTTCCTGAGAAGAATACTCAACGTATCAAGAAGAGATAAGATCAGAAATGAAGAAATCAGGACTAAAGTGGGGGTTAAAGCAGCACTAGATTTTATCAGAAAACAGCAAGTCAAATGGTTTGGCCATGCAAGTAGGTTACCAGTCAAACAGCATACCACAACAAGCA
>JACEFZ010027781.1:92500-125000 GCA_014155875.1 Cepaea nemoralis | reverse complement strand
ATCTCCAAGGCTTCTGTGTATTTTCTCGCCTGTTTACTAATTGTACATGACTCGCAGCCATATGTTAAAACTGGTTCTACGTAACATGCGAGAACTCTTTTCCTGACTTTCAAGGACAAAGACTTATTGCACAAGACTGTCTTCATGGCGCTTGTCCCATATTTGTAAAGACCAAACGGCACTCAGTGGGCTGCAGTGATCTGTGCCACGCCGACCTCCTTTGCTTCCTCAACCATGTCTTGGTCTCTATTTTAGGATGGGTCGACCTGACGTCCACGTCAATTAAAAGCCAGGTCAATTAACTTCATTTGAGACCATCCTGGTGGGGAGCGAACCCAACACCATTGAGCAGACCGGAAAGAGTCTAGCCTTTATGCTATCGCAATTCCCTTGCGAAGTGGTGTAGGCGATCATGTCTCGTAGAGGTCTCGGTTCCAGTTGTTGTGGATCAATTTTATTTCTATCCCTCCGTGTTAACCTCTTGGAGCGTCAAGCATTGTTTCCTTCGGTTTTCTCTCTCTCTCTCTCTCTCTCTCTCTCTCTCTCTCTCTCTCTCTCTCTCTCTCTCTCTCTCTCTCTCTCTCTCTCTCTCTCTCTCTCTCTCTCTCTGTCTCTGCTATTTCTGCCGCTCATTTCTCGTCACGTTGTTCTTCAATGACTCTCATGGTATTATCCGACCAAAAAAGCAGTTTTTCCGCTTCTTAAAGTTGTGTACACTTTTTTAAAATTTTGAAGATATGAGAGGAATGACTATTTGGGGACATAAACATCATTAACATTAGATATGCTGATAATACAGTAGTGACTGCAGACAATGAACACGATTTGCAACACTTAGTAGACGTGGTTGTTGTAATAGCAACTAGGGTTAGAATTAAATTGTAAGAAAACATACATAATGGTCGTCTCTAAGAAGATAGAAATATCACAATGTAATATATGGATAAATGGGAATATTCTTAAACAAGCCAGTCGGTACAACTGTATCGATATAGACATAACATCTGATGGGAGATGTCTTAAAGCGATTAGACCAAGAATCACCATGGCAAAGGTAGCCTTTGCAAAATGGAAAAACATACTGACTATTATAAAGATGCCAATTGCAACGAAAAACAGAGTGTTGAAATGCTACATGGAACATGTACTTTTGTATGGATGTGAAACGAGGACGGTGAGCAGAGAAGCTGAAAAACATCTAATGTCATTGGACATATGGTATCTGAGGAAAATGAAAAGAATACCATGGGCAGACAGAAAAACCAATGAGCAAGTCCTACAAGAAACAAATGAAAACTGTAAACTGATTAGAGCAATTAAACGTAGACAGTCACATTTTTCTAGGCACGTTATGAGAAGAAATAAACTAGAGAACTTTGTGACAGCTGGCAAGACTGAGGGGAAAAGAACAAGGGAAGGCAGATAAGGAAATCTTTTTCAGTGTACTCAGTGGTCTATAGAGTTTATCTTCCACTTTTGTTTCTCTAGACCAGCAGGTTTGCCTAGATATGTTGTGTTTTGGGCAGTCTTGGAGTATGTGATCTGCTGTCTGCGACGCCAATCCACATGTACACATGGCTGATTCGCCAATCTTGAATTGTGTATACACGTGAGTGTGTAATCAATCGTGTCATTTTCTGAGGCGCAGAATAATGATTTGTTCTGCGCTGTCCATAAAGTGGTGCATATCATTTACAGAACGTCGCAGTCAATTCCAGCATTTGTTGGCGGTTTGTGATTTCTTGGCAAGTTTATGTTTAGTAGTTTGCCATTGCCCACATACTTGCGCCCAAAACACCTTGGCCACTGAGACTGGCATAAGGTGGTAGCGACAAATATGTACTTCTCTTCTTCAGTGTAACTTTCCCGCGCGATTAGTGCCACCGCCGGAGACACGTGAAAGAATGATCAAGGTGGCCGATGTTGGCGCGGGATGGGACCGTATCGGCACGCGCCTGTGAACGAAAAACTCGCCCGTAGCCTAACCCTGACAGTGGACTTGTTGGACTGCATGCGGGTTCGGTCACCGCTGACCGGTACATGACATGGGGCTGTCTCCTCATTTGGAGATTTAACGAATATTTAAATTCTCGGTCGGTTTTATGGAGGTCATAACCCCAATGTAAGCCTTGGTAGCGTTGTACCAAGCACACTTGCCTCCCGACTTGGTGGATTTGTATTCTAATCTCCATTGAGGTAGCATAAATAGTGCCATGAAATGTTATTGACGGTAAAGGCGGCTGGCCTGATATTGACTAAACCAATCCTTGAATGCCGAATATAAAAAATATGGGGTTAGCACCATATAGCTGCCGGTCTCTCTGGCCGAGGGGTTACAACACTTTCTCCGTAATCCCGTTTATCACGCAGTCTCGTAGCGGACGAGAGCTGGGAGTGGTTCGACCCCCGCTGGTGACTTGCGGGATAACTGAGCCGGCCGCTCAGAAAGCAATGGAAAACTACTAAGCGTAATCTTGCCAAGAAATCAACAGACAGCTGAAAGATGCTGCTGCTGACAGCGATGTCCTGTAAAGGATATGCGAATTTAAAAAAAAAACAAAAAACCATATAGCTAACACGCTTCAATGCGGGTATTATGGTCGTTTAACTTTATATATACATATATATAGCTCTCGCTCGCTTTTGAACTCAAGCGTTGTCCATACACACTACTTCTAGTAGTGCTGGACTGGATTTTGCGTGTGGATTAGCTTTCCCTACTAACAGCGTACCTCGCTATCAGGAGAACACACTTTGACTTCAGAGGTACTTGAAATTTACGTCCCCAAGTCAAGGACGATAGATAATTCAACACTTTAGTCCCACTGTCCGGTGTAGGGTTTGAGCCGCTTACCTTGGATCAGCACATCTGATGTTTCAGAACGCGAGTTCTTATCCATTCGACCATGCTGACCTACTAATTTACTATAATTTAGTTAGTTAGGTAGTTAGTCGACAGATCATCCTAATTCCACATAGAACTATTAAGTCCATGAGTGCTCGGGATCCCCTCCTCAGTAAAACTCGCAGCGTGTAGCGGCTCACGATACCAGTTCTGTGTTGGTTTATTAATCTTCTTTGGATTCCTGCATGGTGTTCTTGTTTGGCCGCATCTCTTTGAACTTGTTTTTCTCTCAGTCTGACCATAGTTGTGGTTTCACAGTAATCACTTGGTTCTCGTAGAGTATTCAGTAAATCAGCCTAGTCCATGGCTATTCAGCCACAGTAGCCTTACCTGCAAGACTGTCAGCTTGCTCATATTCTTGAACACCCGCATGCCCTGGCGCGAAAATTAAATTAATCTTTGCCAGCCGTGACCGCTCCAGATACAACAACCACTGTCTTCGGACTCACTCCATCTCTTATCTTCCTGAGCATATTCATTGAATCACTAAGGAAACATGCCCAAGTAAAGGTCTGTGTCTCGAGCTATTTTTTGACTTCCTGTACTTGAATGTATAGGAGGAACAAGATAAACGAGTACAATAATTATATGAACCTTGACTTGGGGACGTAAATTACAAGTACCTAAGAAGTAGGAGTAGGTTCGCCTGATGGCGAGGGACACTGGTAATAGGGAAAGCTAATACACACGGAAATTTCATTCCAGTGTTACTAGAAGGAATATGAATGGACAACGCTTGCATTCAAAGCGAGTAGGCACTAAAAATTACATACATAAACTATATAAACATTAAATCTCATTATCAAATTGCAAGTCAAGATGAAGTCGTGTCAATGAGCCCCTGCAGGAACCACCCCTTCCATTGCAGATCTTTCTAAACAACTAGTGTTTAGTGTGTCCACAGGATCATACTGTGGATGGACCAGCGCATAAACACGTTCAAAAAAATTGATTGGTGCATATAGAAGTAGAATAAATAAGTAGAGATTAGAGGACACACTAAACAACATTAAAATTAAAAACTATAGTTATCCCGTCGACAGATAGACCTTCAGATATTAGCCCGTGAGACCTAGACACTTACTAAAAACAGCGAACAATGCATAGATACCTTTGAATATAAATTTGTAAACGGGTGCAAAGGATATACTGGATACCAAAAAAAAAAAATAAAAATAAATAAATGCAATCATACGGTAAGATCTGAATACTGAAGAAGGTTGGCTGTTAAAGATGATGAAACCAAGAAAATATAAATATTGTGGTCACTTGAAACATCATGAAAGTTTGGAGAGAACAATAATGGAGGAGTATATGTCCGGGAAGAGAGGAAGATGGAGGCCAAAAAGAAGATAGGTGCAGGATGTGGCAGATGATCTCCAAATGGGTGTATCAGACGCCGGACATCTTGCATATGACTGAGAAATTTTCCGGAACGTTGTTATGGGAGCAATGTTCTGAAGAGGACATGCAATTACATCTGAAGCGACCCACTGTCGTCGTTTTGAAGTGGAAAGTTGGAATCCCGCTTTGATGAACATAACTTGCAATTTGTATGTTGTATAGTGTGCACACTCTCTACTATTTTCTTCTTCTTCTATAAGAGCCAACCAGTACGTGTTCATGTAAACATAGAAACCACAAACAGGAGCTTGGCATATTTCGCCGCATCGCGTTAAGTGCACACTGCACAGTTTTATATGATGTGAATAACAGTATGATACTTTTTCTTTATTTTTAAAATACTTAAACCACATAGTCACACATAGTGTTCAAATTTGGAGCATTTGTTATTCCCGCGGAGATCGCAAATTAAAACGAAGTCTTTCCGTCCGCACAAAATTGGTTGGAAACACCTAATTGCTAAAGCCCATGGATAACCGAGGTGACATACTTGTGATATTGTTACTTGCTGTCTTCGTAGTCTAAATCGTTCCTCAGCATGTGGTATTTCTGTTTAATGGGCATGGCTTATTCAATGTTCAGATCAAAACACAATTTACTACTGATTAATTTTGGAATCCGCCGATTTACCGAATGCACCGTGATTATTAAACATCGCCAATACTATGGCAAGGCTACATGTGTCAAAGGTGAGGCCTTTAACCTTGTCATCCGTGATGTCCAACAGTTTGTGTGAGATATTAGGCCGTGGATGTACGGACGGCACGCTCTCTTTTATTGTTATTCATGGCTTTAGAATACTAGTATTGTAGTTAGAAGCTCAGTTGAAGCTCAGTCTCAGGGGCAAGCGGTTGACAATCTTCTTATGTGTCAAGTCTGCTGCAGTGTTAAGGCAGAAGCTGTCTTTGGTCTGGCATGATTGTGTCTGTAAATGTATCATCACCCTATTCATCATCATCATCATCATCATCATCATCATCATCATCATCATCATCATCATCATATACCATGCCGATAAGAGTTATCGGTAATGTTTTGGCATCTCACTCGATCACCAGAATAGTGGATTAGTTCTCTGTTCTTGCCTCGATTATGATCTGTGGTCAGTTCACTTAGCTACGAGGGTAAGTTAATACGTAGGTCACAAATGGCTGTAGAAAAATAGCTAATTATGGTAACAACTTAAAGCCAGCTTATTTGTATACATACATTGTCCCTTTATTTATCAACATACTTACCACCAACATTGATGTACTTATCTCATCGTTTTATCAGTCCCCCCAAACCGGCTGCTAGGAAATGAGTGCTCTGTTTTCTAAGCCATGTTTTCACTTCACTTTCAACTTTGGCGTCATTCGCGAAATGTCTCCCGCCAAGGTGTGTTTACTGTTTATGCTGACAAATGTTTGTCCCGTAAAGCGGTTCAAAAACGGGGTAGAAAACGCCACAAGGGGGAGTCAATAAGTAAGTCACCACACAGTTCCGTGGGATGGCAGGTCAATGGGAAAAAAGCACGCAGTTCAATACGGCGGTTTGGGAGGACTGATAAAACGATGGGATAAGTGCATCAATGTTGGTGGAAATCATGGTGAGAAATAAACTGGTTTCAAGTTGTTATCATATTTAGTTATTTTTCTACAGCCATTTGCGACCTACTTACCATGGTGTTTACTTCTCTGCCATCCCCCTTTTACTACTGCTGCTGCTGCTGCTGCTACTACTACTACTACTACTACTACTACTACTACTACTACTACTACTACTACTACTACTACTACTACTATTACTACTACTACTACTACTACTACTACTACTATTACTACTACTACTACTACTACTTCTTCTTCTTCTTCTTCTTCTTCTTCTTCTTCCTCCTCTTCTTCTTTTTCTTCTTCTTCTTCTTCTTCTTCTTCTTCTTCTTCTTCTTCTTCTTCTTCTTCTTCTTCTTCTTCTTGTCTGCTTATTAAACATCATCATCATCATCTGTATAATATGGAGTAGCTTTCATCACTGTCCGTGGTGTTCCATAAAGCTTCTTTAGCAAACTGGTCTAAAATTTATGTTACTAGATCCACGTGCCAAATTGATCCCAACACGACCCAAAAGTTCCCATTACTTTCTTTTCTTCTCTGTCACTATTTTAGTGTCAGATGAAATGTTTATCATAAATTCTCCGTAATTTGTGTAATGCGAAACATAAAAGTGTAAACAATCTGTTTGGATTCACCCTGTAAATTGAATGCAAGTTCTACTGGTGTAAATTACGCCTGTAAATGTGACGAACGCGGAACGTTGGCCGAAAGTGAAGACGCTCCTTGTCACAGACACAAGGGGAATTAACTGATGCCAGATGAACATGCACACAAATTAAACCCGGCAAAGGTCAGAACCGATCAGATGGTGTTGGCAAGTCGCCCAAATCGGGTACCTGGTCTGCTGGGGACCCCCTGTCCACGTGGCTGTGTCCCCATTTGATAATGTTTGACACGTGCCGGACAAACGACTTTTCCTTTGACGCCATATCTGGGGCAGTAAATGTGGGGTGTTGTTGATACAGTCCATTTCCAAATTGATTTCGATGAAGAGTGATACCCCCTCTCTCCCTTCCCCCTTTTTTTTACGTTACTGAGATTAAATAATTCAGCTAACGATAGGACATGAGGTCCTTTGTTTGGGTACTCATATACTGGTGACATCATTTCATTAATTTAGTACTCCACGAACCACTTGATATGGTGAAAAAGAACAAACTCCCTAGAAGCCCCTTCGTGATAAGCTTATCTATCTTTTTTTTTTTGTCAAAGAAGAATGCTGAAAATGGACTGGACACTTAAAGTGAGCAATATGGGCGTTATTGGGGAGGCTAAGTCCGAAAATACAACTTATCACAAATATCAGAAAGACGACAGTCATTATTTTGGGCCGCATTATGAGAAGACAACACTTGGATATGTTGTAACAACCGGTAAGATTTGTAGAAAGAGATAGAGGAAGACAGAGAGAGAAAAGTCTGACAGTCTGGTGTCATAGGCACGGAAAGGAGTCAACCCACAAATTGATACACGCTGCTGTTGGAGATCACAATATGTGGAGAGGCACGATCACCCACGCCAGACGGCAAGACGCTTGACGATGACGATGATGAAGATGATGTTATCTGTATATTAATCTGTTATGAACCTAAAGGAGATATGATTCCTGGGACGAATGTTGCCAATACATTGGGCTGCCAGAGTAACTAACAATGATTGCATGGAAGAGGCTAATGAAACTACAACATTTTATACAGCTATAAAAAGAGACAAACATCAATCTTCGGTCATGTGATGGGAAGAACAAATACATCGTGACAACTGGAAAGAACAATGGGAAAGGGTGCAGAGGCAGACCGAGAAAAAGGATGCTGGGTGGACAGACACGATGACAAGGAAGAATATCATTTGTAAAGTTGATTCATAACACTAAAGGCCCATATATGTGGAGAGACATGCGCGCCTACGCCAGCTGGCACGGCACACGCTAATGATGGTGATGTTGATATACCAATCAGCTCATCAAGCGTTTCAGGTTGTCGGGTTTATAGATCACTTCCATTGCATATAGAGCTCCACAAGTGCTCCAACCTGCTCCCGTAAATCATACACGGAAACAACCAGCTCAGTGCACGGAAGTCTTTGTGCAGACAAGGATCCACATGTGTACATACCATAAGCACACGTACTGTACGTATTCTTTTATGGGTTTGTTGAAATTGTGAATGGGCAGAAGCCAATTCAACCTGCTCTTTTCGATTTTCACCAGAAGGGAGATTTTCATGTGACGTGACGGGATATTTTCAACTGACGTGACAGTAGATTTTCAACTGACGTGACGGGAAATTTTTAACTGACGAGATTTTCAACTGACGCGACGGGAGATTTTTTTAACTGATGGGAGATTTTCAACTGGCAGGAGATTGTCAACTGAAGGGAGATTTTCAACTGACGTGACGGGCGATTTTCAGCTGATGTGACGGGAGATTTTGCCAAGCAGCGTAATCTACAGAGACTCCCAACTTTAGACACACACAAATAACTAAACGCCCAAATTGAACAAAACACGCTACAGTATATAGCTTTATCACACTCGACATTTCTCTAACAGCCCGCCCTACATTCTCGCATTTAGCCAGGCACCAGGCGCACAGGCTGGCGGAGGAATGACTGCCTTCCAAATGTCACCGTGGCATTTCCCGATATCCGGTCTGCACTCTATCTCTCCGGCTGTCTAATGTGTTATGTATCATCTGGTATCATTTGTTTCCGTATGCACCGTAAAGTCCAACCGGGGTCTGTCGCGAAGTGGTAGCCAACGCGGTTCGGAATCCCGTACACCGCTTACATCAGCTGTAGGCGAGGGACATTGGTAATAGGGAAAGCTAAGTTAGTTAGTTGCATATCCTTTACAGGACGTTCAGTCAACTCCAGCATTTTTTAGCTGTCTGTGATTACTGGGCAAGGTTTACGTTAATTAGTTTGCTATTGCTTTTTGAACGACCGGCACTCATACGATTGTATAGAAACCAAAGCAAGGCGGTCTACTTCCAAATCGCCCGCAGCTGTGTTTCGAAAGCCATATGCGGGATTACGAATTGCATTCGTAACCCTTTCGCCACATGAGTCCAGTGCACTAGAAGTAGTAGCACGTATGTGGATTACGAGAGAGTTCAAGCACGAAAATGAAATCAGAAACTTACTTTGTAAAATTTCGTTAGCTATGTAATCTTCACAGAACGTCGCTGGCATATTTTAATAGATCATCGATCATTTTACATCAAGCTGCTTTGGTGGTCAGCACGGCAGAATGGATACGACCGCTCGCTCTGAAACTTCCGGTGTGCTGATGCCTCAACATTGTCCTACCCATGTTAGTCATACCCTGACCAGGGTGTCAGCTGGCATGATAACAAGAGAGCCCTGTTGAACCATGCAGAAATCACCATCATCATATGCCATGCCGAGGAAGCTTGGGAGGTCATGTTCCGCCATATTGCACCATTACCAGAGTGGTGGATCAGCTCTGTGTTCTCACCCCATCAATGCAATGTGGTCAAGCCTTCTAGATATTTACTTCTCTGCCATCCCCTTGTTCTTTTCCCTTTAATCTTGCCAGTTGTCACCAAGTTCTCTAGTTTATTTCTTCTCTTAACGTGACCTAAAAACTTTCACTCAGATGCCTGTAGAGGTTTAAGAAACTGTATTTTCTGTGGTGATATGATATGATCGAACTATAGAGTGCGGGTAGAATATAACCAGACAATTTAGTTCAAATCTGTCTACGCCTGCTCCGTGGCGAAGGGGTTTCGGATTCAGTTCGTAATCCCGCATACGTGTGTTCGAAACACAGCTGTGGGAAATTTGGCAGCAGACTGCTTAACGTTGGTGTTTTATGAACGTTGGTCGTTCAGAAAGCAATGGCAAACTACTGAAGGTAAACTTGCCAAGGAATCACGAACAGTCAAAAAATAGTTGGGGTTGACTGCTACGTCTTGTAAAGGATATGCAACTAACTTTTTAACTGTCTACAAGACAATAACAGGATCAATAACAAGTAGAGGGAGAGGAGAATGAGAATGGTAAATAAATGATGATCAAGAAGAAGAAGGTGGTAATGATGTTGTTTATGATAACGGAGATGATAAAGATTATATGGTTGTGATGATGATGTTGATGGTAACGAGACAATTTAAGTGGTCTTGTTGTTGTTGTTGTTATTGCTGTTGGTTTTCTTCTTCTTCTTCTTCTTCTTCTTCTTCTTCTTCTTCTTCTTCTTCTTCTTCTTCTTCTTCTTCTTCTTCTTCTTCTTCTTCTTCTTCTTCTTCTTCTTCTTCTTCTTCTTCTTCTTCTTCTGCTTCTTCTTCGTTTCCTTCTGTTGCTTTTGCCGCTTCTGCTCTTAATCCGCATCTTCCTTCTTCCTCTTTTCCCTCCTTTTCTTCTTCTTCCTTTCTTCTTCCTCCTCCATTCTCCTTCTTCTCGTTCATCTCCTTTGTTTTCCCTTCTACTCACTTACAATTTCCTCACCTCTCCCGACCCCCATCTCCCTCCCCGAACTCTGGAACGAACCCAAACCTCAAAACCACCAAGCCACCTCTCAACCCACAACGCCACTCGGCGATGAGAAATACAACCAGACCCCTCACCCCAGGCATCGATATCTCCACTCACCAGAGAACAAAGCTTCAGTAGATCTGCAATGGCCGCCACATAAGCCGCCCCTGTTACAATGTATGCATCGAGCGCCCAGCTCGCCGAAAGGTGAAAGAAATGTCACAGAATACTTGGTGATATTTTCAAACCTCTGGAATAAAGTCCGTGCCCTTTTACTTGCTATAGAGGCAGGGCCTCACCCTTTTCCCTAGTCATTTTCATAAGTTCTACCCTTCTGCTTGGACGTTTGACTATATGCTGCATTTGGATACAACCTCTGTTGAACTGAGTACCGTTTCTACATTTACCTCATTCTTAAGTTGTTCGTTATAATTTAAATGCGTAAGGGATTCATCTTTTCGAGCCCACACTTGCTCCGACCGTGCATATAAATATTTCAGTATCGTTATTCACATAGAATATACAACAGAATAGACAATTAATGCGTCTTTTTGAAAATTTTCAGTATAGATAAGACAAAAACATAGAAAGATGCTGCGTCCTACTTGAAGCCATTTTATTTTTCAAACGGATATGCCTTCCGGGAAGAGCCCATTTTGGATTACGGTGTCAGTTTAACTTTTAACCTAGGTTGAAATTTCACGGTGTCAGATAAATTTTCACCCCAATTGTGTTGATAATTTTAATATTTAACAATAATGTTATACATGCCATATATGAAAAAAGTTATAATTAATTTATACAAATATTTTGCTTCTTCAACTAAATGCGCTAACTCACGGAAAAGGTCCAATTTTAGCAGGCACATTGGGCAACTAAGTTACGGGTCACAATTAATGCGTAAAGAGCCCATTTTAAACGCCTTAGTTGCAATGGTTGCATATGGTGCTAAACTCATATGTCTATAGATCGGCCGACACTCGGCGAGTGACAAATTCAAAATCACGCGGGCCTTCTTTACTTCCCATGACGTTTCCGTATGCCACGTTAGGTTAGTTCACCTGGGAGGCTAGGTCAATTTTAAGCATCTAAAACCGCCCTAAAGGGAATGGAACCCATAACCAGAATAGCGAGCAGCGTCAATCCTGCCACGCTCCCTCCAATAAAACAGTTAATAAATAAAAATAGACATGGAATTATCAAACTACAGGAAACAGCGTGCCATTTTTAAAAACAAAAGATTTTAATGGTGGAATATGGCGCGTTAGGGCCATGCCATTTGTGTAAGGCTAAGTGCATGGAGGAATTGCTCCCTTAGCGAGCAACAAGGGCTGGCCTCGAATCCTCGTCCCACCGAGCTTTTACCATTGTTAATATAAAGGAAAACCAACATAAAAACAAATTACAAACCAAACAAAACAAAAATAAAAAAATGCCACAAACAAACATAAAATGAAAAAGGGATACAACTATATATACACGTTTTAAAGCAGTGAGAAAACACACGCAAAGGCCTATACAATTATGGGGTGCGGGGGGGGGGGGGGAATTACCATGTTATTTTAATAAAACCTATCACAATAAACCACAATTATATATATATATATATATATATATATATATATATATATATATATATATATATATATATATATATATATATATATATATATATATATATATATATAATACATTAAAAATAATTATGGAATGAAATAAATGGAAAGACACGAGCAATTAATATACAAAAATACATATAATTTTTTTTTCTGTGTAATCTAATTTTGATGGCCCTTTTGCTAAGGGGTTGCGGACGTAATTTGCAATCCCACATATCGCGCTCGAAACACAGCTACGGGCCATTTGGTAACAGACCGCCTTGCGCTGGTTTTCATAAAATACTATGAGTTCCTATTGTTCAGAAAGTAATGACCAACTACCGAAGGTAAACTTGCCAAGAAATAACAAACAGCCAAAACTGTTAGGGTTGGCTGCGCCTACCTGTAAAGAATATTTAACTAACTAAATGTAACGAAACAATATAGAAGCAATTCAAAAACAGACTCTGTAACAATTTTCCAGGCCTGAATACATAGAGGGATATATTACCAGTCTTTCCCTCCCGTAGCGAACAACATGAGCTGCTATGAAACCCTCGTCCAACAACACTCAAGCCATTGCCAGCGTAAAGTAAAGCAAATAATAATAATAATAATAATAATAATAATAATAATAATAATATTAATAACAACAACAAGAAAAGGGAATACATTGTACCAATCAATAAAAATATACGTAAGGCAATGGAGAAAACACATAATGTTTAAGATTACGGAGGAAAGAAACACTGGAGATAAACCAAATAGAATTAATACGCGTGATACATCCATCCATCCATTATGTCTCATGCCGATAAGCGTGGGAAGTCATGTTTTACCATCTCATTCGATCACCAGAGTCGTGGATCAGTTCCGTGCTACATATGTTCTCAAAATTGCATGATGATACATGATGATTACATGATTGCGTGTACATATGTTCTCAAATTTTTTTTTTTTTTTAGCATATCCTTTACAGGACTTAGCTGTCAACACCAGCATCTTTCAGCTGTATGTTGATCTCTTGGCAAGATTACGCTCAGTAGTTTGCCATTGCTTTCTGAGCGGCCGGCTCAGTATCCCGCAAGTCACGAGCGGGGGTCGAACCGCCTCAGCTCTCGCTCCGCTACGAGACTCTGCGTGATAAACGGGATTACAGAGAGAAAGTGTTGTAACCCCACAGCCAGAGAGACCGGCTCAAAATTAGTTAAAGAAATACATACACTCGGAATAAAGTAAGCAACTTGGAAAACTGCATATTAATTTAAAGAAAAATTACACACACACACACACACATACACACACACCCACACACACACACACACACACACACACACACACACACGCACGCACGCACGCACACACACACACACACATTCACTCACACTCACACAGTACACACATAAAGAATTCCAACAAGCAACTAATAATTTGAAATACATTAAACACATTTCTTAAACTACACAAGAAGATCAATCATTCAAGCTATATACAACACATAGTTTCGCAGTCATTTCAATTGTCCACAACATTAATTACTTTGATTCTTTAGTTTTATGTTCAGTGAATTTAACCGCCAAATATGTGAGGCAATAAATTGTGCAGTGTATTGCTGGTGTCTTCGTGATTCAGTTTCACGACGGGCAAACATTGTTATTAATATAAACAAAAACAAAATAATGGGAAATGAAAAGATAACAGTTGAGGAAAAGAAACATGCCGTCGGACAACCACAAGGAAATACAAGAATATAAGAACCCAAAACAAAAAATCAAAAATACAAGAATCAAAACAACACAAAATGAAATGACTATAGATAATAAACTTCTACAAAATATGTAAAGAATGATGATAGAATATAGGTTAACAAACAAGTGGAAACAACAACAAAACCTGACATCTACTGCCTATAGTACCTTGCCTTGTAGGACAGGGGGGAGGGTGGGGGGTGGCGGGGGGGAGGGGGGGTCTTGAGCCTGAGGAATGAATGCCGCCCAGCTAGTGCAGTCACGTGAACCGTGCGGGTTAGGGTTTGGTTTTTGCCACCCATGTAAGAAAATACACACTTTACCAAGGATTCGAACCTGGTTATCCTGAATGGGAGTGGCAACATAACACTACAAAATGGTTTCTTACCCAAGTCCTACTTTATCATTGAGACACAAACGTCTAGTTTAGCATTGAGACACAAACGTCTAGTTTAGCATAAATGTCTAGTTTAGCATTGAGACACAGACGTCTACTTTATCACAGGCACACAAAAGTGAGCTGATCTCTGTAAAACATTTCCGAAAATGTCCTACTTTTGCCATGTCATATTCTGCCATGGTTGTTTTTTATCTGTCCATTTCTCATCAATATCTGCTCAGGCAACAACTTAACGAAAGCTAGCCTAGAAAATCAAGCTAGTATTGGGGTTGACTGCCACGGCCTACAAATGACATGCAACATTTGGATCTGCCCTGCGTGGTTTTGAGAAGTAAAAGTTAAGTATCCATTTCCCACATTTTGAAGCAGATTGGGTATATTGTGGTACCCCATATTTGTCTAGATCAATCGGTACTAGAAGAGTGATCTGTTCAATGTTACGCTTTCCGCGTTTATTTCCCAGTACATCTTCTGATCCCCATTTCAAGCTGAGTCGACTTTGAAATACTAAAAACATCTAGCCTCAAGAAATGTTTGGAGTTGAGTTGAGTTGTTCATTTGAGTTGAGTTAAAACCCGACATCACTGCACTCAGGACATTCCTACACACGCTCAGTCCCCTCGTTCAACAACCAGTGAAGAGTCATACTGTTAATCGTTCCAACTGCCATCTGACTGAAAGTTCTCCTGGTCTTCACTCTCAGTTTTGAGATTCGCCCAGAGCCTCTGCCGATCCCCCGCCATATCATTCTCCCCACACATAGGTGCTCAGTCTATTCCACCGCTTTCTCCACCCAGTGCCACAGGCGCTAGACCATCTCTTCCTTGTCCATAGGTAATCTACCACACAAGAGATGCATTCACTGCCAGACTATCAGCATGTTCATTCCCCAACACTCCCGCATGAACAGAGATCTGCCAATGGAAGTTTGCACCACATTATTAACTGGCCGGTTTGCAAGTGCACTTGAATGGGACTAAAGTTTAATTTATCTTTCTAATATTAAGTAACCTGCGGGCATTCGCGAAGTTGATAGTAAACTACACTGCGATCATACGTGTACGGTAGGGTGGGGTTCGATGCCTGGGTTCGTCGCTTGTTAAAATAAGGGGAAATGGCCGCCTATTCCTACTTCATCTCAGGCTTATAACATGTGATAACGCTATAAGACCACACTCCCTTGGCAGGTAACTGCTTTAAGCCAAACGATTATTTATTATTATTAACCACTTCAGGGGGTAGGTAAACTAACAGAAAGATTGCTGGAAATAAGAATGAAGTAAAATTAGGCGAGTTTGGATTATAATTGATTGAAAACAAGATTCTATAATTAGGAGATTAACCACTTCAGTAAAGGAAAGGTAAGATTGGTGGAAATACGATTGGAGTAAGATTAGGGGGAGTGAGGATTATAATTGATTGAAAGCAAGATTCCGTCATTAGGAGATTAAGAGTTTCATATCCACACAAAAAGTAAGTTTTAACCAAGCCCAATTTGATGCAGAAAATGGGAAGTAAGGGTGTGTTACAGTTATGACTAAAAATGTTCTTAATATGATAGCAGACATGTTGTATTATAACGCAAGGACATCATTTCGGTGATATATAAGACCGTGGCAGATACGAGAAGCCGCTAAGACATGTGTATCGTCCCATGGCAGTTAATCAGTTAATTCTTGAGACAATGTCATTCGCGTGGCTGCGGATTATAACTATCAAAATATCTGTGGAAAAGTTGATGATGTGGGCTGTATACATTGTAGTTTCCCGGCTGTGGGCAGGAACATTCAAGATCTCAGCCGTGCGGCTGAGCTGTGATAAAACTCAAATATGGATGTTCAGGTAAACTTGATATTTGTTGTTCAGATTTGATTACAGAATGTGCCAACAATGTGTTTGCATATGTGTGCATGCGTACGTGTGTGTGTGTGTGCGGGTGAGTGTGTGTGAGTCATGCTTGCATGCATAATTTTCCTCAGTCAATTATTGATATCAGAGAAGATGCTGGTAGATCAGCAACAAGAAAAACATCATATACAACAATTGTAACTATTGCTAGTGATTCACAAAAAAACAGTAACAACACCAACAACAACAACAACAACAAAAACAACAACACAACAACAGCAACAACAACAACAACAACAACAACAACTACTACTACTACTACTACTACTACTACTACTACTACTACTACTACTACTACTACTACTACTACTACTACTACTACTACTACTAAAACTACTACTACTACTACTACTACTACTACTACTACTACTACTACTACTACTACTGCTGCTACTACAACTACTACTACTACTACTACTACTACTACTACTACTACTACTGCTGCTACTACTACTACTACTAGGGTTTTATATGGGTACTACTATAAGGGTTTTATTCCATATGGCGCATGAACTCAGTAGCTCCAGCGACGACCCTCATTAGTCTTTGAAAACATGCACTCGTGAAATCAAGGACGCAGCCCTGAATCGAACCGACAACCTTCGGAGCCCAAGTCAGACGGCTTGACCACTTCGAGGTAACAATTCTAACCCATACACCGGTCAGGTGGACAAAAATGTTGACCTATCGTCCTTGACTTGGGAACGTAAATTACAAGTACCTCTGAAGTAAAAATGTTCTAAAATAATAAAATAATAATAATAATAATAATAATAATAATAATAATAATTATTATTATTATTATTATTATTATTATTATTATTATTATTATTACTATACAGATAGCAGCATTCATAATGTATCTGCAGTAGTGCTGTATTAAATTGGTATTTTATGCTTTAATTTATATAGTGCTTTTATGTTCATGTGTCCATTATTTACTTGTTTTCTTGTTACGTGAATCTATAATTATTATGAAATCGTTTTCAAGGATATAAATGTATAAGTTAGTTTAGTAGTATTATAAATAGTGGTTGCCATGATTGTATTAGCCGTCGAAGTCATATAATATTCGTTTCATATTTACATTATTATATTATATTGTATATATTATATTATATTATATTATATTATATTATATTATATTATATTATATTATATTATATTATATTATATTATGCCGGTCTCTCTGGCCGAGGGGTTACAACACTTTCTCCGTAATCCCGTTTAGAACTGGGAGCGGTTCTACCCCCGCTAGTGACTTGCGGGATAACTGAGCCGGCCGCTCAGAAAGCAATGACAAACTACTGAGCGTAATCTTGCCAAGAAATCAACAGACAGCTGAAAGATGCTGCTGTTGACAGCGATGTCCTGTAAAGAATATGCGAATTAAAAAAGAATGTTATATTATATTATATTATAATTATATTATATTATATTATATTATATTATATTATATTATATTATATTATATTATATGTAAATGTTGCATATCCTTTACAGGAAGTTGCAGTCATTACCAGTATTTTACTGCTGTTGTTGATGTCTTGGCAAGTTATTACGTTCAGTAGTTTGTCATTGCATTGTGTACGATCGGCTCCCATACCAACACGTTAAAACCAGCGCGACACGGTCTACTACCAAATCGGTCACCGCTGTGTTTTGTACGCGGGTAAGCAGTATTACGAATCGCGTCCGCAAGGTCATCCTCACGGAGACCAGCTATTATATTATATTATAATTTCCAATTATATTATATATTATTTGTGCACTATATCACAGATGTAATCTGGGCCCTTTGCGATCATGTGTATAGTATAGAAGAATATTTACACTAGTGCGTCATTGAGTGATCAGGCGATCTGCCGATACTCTATACTCCTAGAACAGATCAGACGGACAAATAATCAGACTGCAGCCAGGACCATTAGAATTAGGACTCTTCGCTGGATGTTGAAAATAAGGGTGGAGCACATATAGGAATGTCCCGAGTGCTGTAACGTCGGTTTTTGACCCAACCCTATATTATTATTGTTATTGTTATTATTATTATTATTATTATTATTATTATTATTATTATTATTATTATTATTATTATTATTACTATTATAATTATTATTACTATTATTATTATTATATTATAATTCTTATTATTATTAATGTTAGTATTATTTTATTTATTATTACTATAGTAATTACTATATTATATTATTATTATTATTATTATTATTATTATTAACATTCCCGTTATTATTATTATTAATATTATTTTCATTATTATTATTATTATTATTGTTATTATTATCGTGACCATTATTATTGCTATTGTTATTATTATTATATTTATTATTACTAGTTCTATTATTACTATATTATTATTATTATTATTATTATTATTATTATTATTAGAATAGAAGAATAACTCACAGGAAATAAAAACAATTATTTAGGTCTTATTCCTAATGAAATATCCTGCTGCAACAGCTACTCTCTTATCTAAGACTAATCAACATCAGTATGATTATCAGTATCCCCAACAGATAAACAAACTCACTATTTCCACACTGTGTGATGCAAGGGTGATATATGATTATGATTATGTGAACACCCGACTATTTTCATCTTGTGAATATGATAATGTCAATGTGAATCGTAAACAATGGAAATGATAATGATTTTAAAGACCAACTTAATGACATGATGATGATGATGATGATGATGATGATGATGATGATGATGATGATGATGATTCATTTTATTATTATTATCACTGTCAAGAGAGCTAATTTTAAAAGTAATACCACAGGCGTCTTAATATCAGCATTATATTATTATTATTATTATTATTATTAGTAGTAGTAGTAGTAGTAGTAGTAGTAGTAGTAGTAGTAGTAGTAGTAGTAGTAGTAGTAGTAGTAGCAGTAGAAGTAGTAGTAGTAGTAGTAGTAGTAGTAGTAGTAATAGTAGTAGTAGTAGTAATAGTAGTAGTAGTAGTAGTAGTAGTAGTAGTAGTAGTAGTAGTAGTAGTAGTAGTAGTAGTAGTCGTTGCTGTTGTTGTTATTGGTGTTGCAGATAATCTCCAGTGCATTGCATCGTTACTGATCTTAATCCATTGCTGTGTCGCGGAACAAAGTGTAAAACCTCGAGTTAGCAGATTCTGTTTATGTGTATCTTCATTCTTTTTGTTTTTCCGCGTTTTCTACTATGACTAATCAATACTTTTACTGTCATTTATGTTGGGCTCAGTTTTAAATATTATTCTTGCACTCTGAACATGTCCACACATGTTCTCTCTTCTCTCTCGTGTGTGCGCGCGCACACACACACACACACACACACACACACACACACACACACACACGCCCACCAGTTTAAGTTTAATCTCATTTCAGTTGAGTATATTGTAATAACGTCATCGAAACATGTCATATTACACTAGAACGCATTCCCGTAGCAATATGTTGCATGATATGTTTAAAATTATGATGTAAACAGCATGTTACAAACGTCACATCAAGCAACACATTGCTACGGTAATTGTTCAAAGATCGAAACTGCGATTACATTTAAACTGGTGGGCTATTACGGTGTACACATTTTTCTGGCACACTCAGTATCTATCTATCTATCTATCTATCTATCTATCTATCTATCTATCTATCTATCTATCTATCTATCTATCTATCTATCTATCTATCTATCTGTCTGTCTGTCTGTCTGTCTGTCTGTCCGTCTGTCTGTCTCTATATCGGGAATATCGGGAGAAATAGCAGATATACAGACAGAAACAGAGAGAGAGAGAGAGAGAGAGAGAGAGAGAGGGAGAGAGATAGAGATAGAGAGAGAGAGAGAGAGAGAGAGAGAGAGAGAGAGAGAGAGAGAGAGAGGGAGATATGAAGGTTTATATCGCTAGCGTTTAAACTTCCTGTGGGATAACAGCTGCTTAATATGTAAGTTACGCACACCGGTCAACTGTACTCTATCGTCGACGTTTCGCTCAGAAATCAATGGCAAAGTACTGAACGTAAATTTGCCTAGAAAAATCAACCTGCCGAATACACCAAAATATACCAGCCCCTGAAAATGTATCTATATTATTGAATTAACTGCCGGCCCCAGGGCTTCCCCGATGTTCCCAATTTTCTTATTTACAACCAACGGCAAATACAAAGAAAGGCAGCTAGAAGAGATGCAACGATCGTATTTTCCCAACGCCCAGTAACAAACAGAACACGGCCAGCGGAAATAAACAAAGGAAAGAAATAATGAGGAAGCAACGATGGCAGGATAGACAGCCCGGCGCCAATGGGAATCGAGCCACACGGTTCTGGAGTATTGCCATCATATGTCTCGCGGATTCGAAACCTTCAAAGGCACACCCAGACGCTGCATTTCCACCAGTGTGGTCGAGCTGGTTCTTCTGGTAGTTGGTATGGTTAAGCTAGTTGTCCTTCACAGGACGCTGCAATCAGCCCCATAGTTTATTGGCTGTTTATGCGAGGGGTCTTCAAATGAAAACCTTATTTTTAAATATTTTTTAATTTTTTTATGGTGAATATATTCTGAAAAAGTAATGAACTAATGCATCATTTTTCGCTTTAGTCACCACCGCGTTCAATGTAAGTCCTCCAGCTCCGATAAAGTGCTTGGATTCCTGTAGAAAATTCTAATCTGGGATCACTACTCGGTGTGACTGACCCGCTCGTGAACAGTCTGTTACAGAAGTCACGCCGTTCTTGAACTTCCTACTACACTAATACAGTTTCTGGACTGGCAGGCATGCATCACCATACTGGACCTTCATTCGCCGATTAATTTCTAAAGGTTTCACCCCTTCAATTATTAAAAAAAAAAATGAAAATAAACGGATAATGGAACACTGCTCCTCTTTGGTGCATGTCAAAAGTGGGGCGGCCATCGTTAAACTATCCTTATGATGTCACAGTGTTCGTCTGCAAAGTGATGTCACGTGCTCTACACTCTTGACATCTTTAACAATAATATTGATAGGTTACAAGATAATGGCATGGTTATTGTAATTTCTATTACACTTTTAAGTTTTCATTTGAAACCCCCTCATAATTTACTCGGCATTTTTAGTCCAGAGGTTTTGATTTTCCAAATAGTTCTGTGGTCATCCCACCTTTTATCAAATAGTTCTGTGGTCATCCCACCTTTTATCAAAGAGTTCTGTGGTCATCCCACCTTTTATCAAAGAGCGCGTGACAATATTTATTTTCGTTTGCTCGCTTTGAACTCGAGTGTTGTCCACGTGGAACGGATTATTGAATGTGGGATAGCTTTACCTATGACCAGTGCCCCTCGTCATCAGGAGAACGCACTCCGACGTCTGAGGTACTTGCAATTGACGTCCCCAAGTCAAGGACGAGAAGTCAACATTTTAGTCCAACTGACCGGTGAAGGGGTTGAACACGCTACCGCGGCATCGGCAAACAGGAAGTTTAAAAGCGAGGGCTGATCTCCCGAGAATTTTCAGAATGTTCCAGAAATTATCTGCAAAAATAGGAAACCGAGAAAGGCAGACAGACATACAGAAAGACAGACAGACAGGCTGACAGACTGGTAGGTAATTATGTAGGTAGGTAAGTAGGTAGGTAGATGGATGGATGGATGGATGGATGGATGGATGGATGGATGGATGGATGGATGGATGGATGGATGGATGGATGGATGGATGGATGTATAGAAAAGCAGAGATCGAGGATGACAAATACCGTGAGAGAGTGAGTCAGGAATACTTAGGTAAAGAGAGAGAGAGAGAGAGAGAGAGAGAGAGAGAGAGAGAGAGAGAGAGAGAGAGAGAGAGAGAGAGAGAGAGAGAGAGAGAGAGAGAGAGTTGGAGAGGGTAGAGGCAGGGGGATGTCAGGAAATTACTCACGAATCAACTTGACTTAATCTGTACATTTGGTCACAGCCGACTAGTGACTGAAAGGGCACGGCGACGCTGGGGTAATGACATGAACCGACTCGTGTTGCTTTCTCACTGGGACATTTTTATCAGCTCTCGTTCGTCATGGGCACAGCTTCTGTTTGTCGGTATCTGATACTGAGGTTGTTGTTAATGTTGTCAGTGGTAGTGATGGCGTTAATACAACTTCAGTAGCCCCGATTTAATTTAATTTCTTAACATTCCATTACGTTTCTATATATTTATACTTCCTTCAACTTTTTTTCAACTTTTCTAATGCTTTTATCGTGGGTCCTCGTAGAAAACTTTCCGCTTGATGTCTTCACTGGTTCCAAAGAGTTTGTCTCGAAGAGCTGCTCCCTGTGGGCCAGATAGCCTCTATCTGTCTGACCATGTAGGCAGCTTGTAGAAGGAGCTCCAGGGTTTGCTTTGGCGCCCCACGGTGCAAGTGGCAGAGTCGGTGAGGCCCATTCGGTGGAGGTGTGCTCTGTGCTTACAATGTCCTGTTCTCACTCTGAAGATTCTATTCTCTGTGTTTATGCCAAGCTCGTTTATGGTGTCCTATCCTGGCAGAGGCAGACCAAGAGACATGATGCTGGATATAAAGACACGGTGACATTAAGAAATATCATCTGCATAGTTGATCCAGAACACCAAAGACTGAGATCTGTGGAGACACATGAATGCCACCTGGCAGGGCACATGAAGATAATGACGATTATGTGGTCTGTACTTTTCTTTGTTTCATTCATTTCGTCGTCAACGATTGCTTGAGCAGTCTTTTTACCTCACTAAATGTGTGGGCGGCTCCAGATCTTCTGTAGTCTCTCCTAGCTCGTCGCCTGCCCATTTCCAGGGATGCCACAATGGGTTAGTTTTCACTGCACAGTTAATTCTCCCGAGTTGACTTAACAACCGATATCAAAGCACTTGTGACATTCCTATACGCGCTCCGTCATCATCTCTAACAGCCAGTGAAGACTCCCGGCACTAATGGTACCCTTAGCAGTCTGATTATGTGTCCTTTTGGTCTTTCCAGTTTTTTTTTTTTTTTAAGTGTCGACCAGATCCTTTGGTCACTTCCTGCAGCACCAATCTTCCCAAGCCGTTCTGGTCTTCCCGTTCTTCTGAACTATACACATGAATACAAAGGGAGCCGACCACATCTGCCTTATTATGCACCAATACTCCACCGAAGCCAATGTGTCCGCCTGCTCGTTTCCCACCACACAAGCATTCTTAGGGAGAAAATCCAACAGATGCCCTTTATTTTTGATTTTTGAATAGATGCAAACTTGTTATTCTCTCGTAGGCATTATAATTATGTTGTCACTTTACTTTGATGCGGTCCCAGTGGAAATGACTGTTTTCATGAGCTAATCGATGAATTAACCTGCACTATTTTGGGACTGATGAAAACGTTATCAGTTCTTAACGAAAAGATAGCCCTTTGGTGAAGAGGTTACAGACGCACTTCGTAATCCCGCATACCACGTTCGAAACACATCTGCGGGAGATGTGGCAGCAGACCGCCTTGCGTTGGTTTTCATACAAAGGTATAAGAAGGCAATGACAAACTACAGAACGTAAACTTTGCCAAGAAATCACAAACAGCCAAATATGCTGGGGCTGACTGTGACGTCCTTTTAAAGGATATGGAACTAACTTAATTTTATTTTCTAGCGCCGAGGTCGGAATTCTATATTAGTCACAAGTAAACGACTCTATTTCAATGCTAAACGGACAATTTGGTATTGGTGTTAGTTTTATTTTAAAATATACTATTCGGCCATCCTTGGGTGATGTCATCTACTTCAAATACAACCCAGTTACTTCCCAGATTATTATGTTGTACCCATATTATAAAGGGTGGATTAGGAACCCAACTCGATTAAGAAAATAATTACTGCCTCATTGGGGTTTGAACACGTGAACAAGTGCTTCTAAGAGAAAGAGGACAAGGTGAGATGGACAGAAGAAGAAGAAGAAGAAGAAGAAGAAGAAGAAGAAGAAGAAGAAGAAGAAGAAGAAGAAGAAGAAGAAGAAGAAGAAGAAGAAGAAGAAGAAGAAGAAGAAGAAGTAATATAAGGAGGAGAAGAAGAAGAAGAAGAAGAAGAAGAAGAAGAAGAAGAAGAAGAAGAAGAAGAAGAAGAAGAAGAAGAAGAAGAAGAAGAAGAAGAAGAAGAAGAAGAAGAAGAAGTAATATAAGGAGGAGAAGAAGAAGAAGAAGAAGAAGAAGAAGAAGAAGAAGAAGAAGAAGAAGAAGAAGAAGAAGAAGAAGAAGTAATATAAGGCACCCATCCACAGTTCTTATCGAATGGCCTGCAGCTAATGACAGCATTAACAACAAAATCAACAACAAACTGCACACAAAAAAGGAAAGAATTAATAAGTATGGAAATACTATAAAGCAGTCATTGAAACAATTACAGAACACACTTATTTCTTTCTTTCTAGGCTATTTACAAGCACCAAAGTAATATCAGGAGTGTTGGCATTTAACATTCGGCCATCTTTATGAATTATTAAATCGTTTCCATTGGACGATGGGGCGGCCATGAAAACATATCCGAGGATACGATTGGCTAGAATATCCTGTTATACTAAACGGAGAGTGTTGGTTGCCATCCCTTTGGAATTTGACAGACCCTCCCCTGGTTTTATTTGGATGGGGTTGTGAGGTGGGTGGATGGATGCGTCTGTGCTAAATAATTGCTCGGTTGAACTTACTGCAATTTGCCTTTTTCTCCCATATGCCGATACGAACTTTGACATTTGGCTAGGTCTGCCTCTGTGGGACAATGGTATGGCTTCGTGCCGAGAAAATTTACTGTTGTTTCCATTGGCTGGGTCTGGAGGGGAGAGGAGGGTGGTGGTTTGTGGTTGGCACCAGGTTATGAAATATAGTTATCTTTCGGTACTGTTCTTGATTCATTTGTGTTTGTTCAGAATCATACTTTTATCTCTACATTAAGTCGTTACTTTTTGTCTTTATTTGTCTCTGTTTGTATGAATCGTATTATGTTTTCCTTGTTCTTTCTTTCTAACTTTGCTCTATTTATTTTCCCTATTTATCTGTCTATTTGATTGTATGTCAGCCTGTATGCCTTTTATTTGCTTTGATGATGGTTTCTAACTATTTTCTTCTTTGTGTGTTTCTCTGCTTGCCTGTCTGTCTGCTGTCTGTCTATGTATCTTTCAGTCTATCTATCTATCTAATTTGTGTTACATCTGTCATTCTAGTCGCCTGTCTTTCCGCCTCTTAACTCGTCTTACTTTCTGTTTATTCTCTCCCCCCCCTCTCTGTCTGTCTGTCTGTCTGTCTGTCTGTCTGTCTGTCTGTATTCTCTCTCTCTCTCTCTCTCTCTCTCTCTCTCTCTCTCTCTCTCTCTCTCTCTCTCTCTCTCTGTATGTTATTGTTTGTGTATGTTACTATGCAATTCTACCTGTCAGTCTTTTCGACTTTTCACCTTTCTTACTGTTTGTATATTATGCCTCTGTGTGTGTGTGTATGTGTGTGTGTTGTGAGTGTGTGTGTGTGTGTTTGTGAATGTCATTCTAACTGTCTGTCTTTCCATCTTATCATATTTCTTACTGTCTGTGTACTCTTTCTTTCTTTCTTTCTTTCTTTCTTTCTTCTTTCTTTCTTTCTTTCTTTCTCTCACTTGTCTATCTGCCTCTCTCTCTCTCTCTCTCTCCTCTCTATGTGTTTATGGCTATCTAGTTTATCTGCATCTGTCTCTCCATCCATGTATCAGGTTACATGATTTACAGTATTTTTAGAGGTCATCCTGACCGCCAAACCTAATGCGCCTGGGTTCAAACTTCCAGTGCTATTACGGCGGGATACCGAATTCATTCTCTACAACAGTCACTAGGATTTCAGTGTTGACTTCTCGTTCAGAAAGCAACGGCAAACTACTGAACGTAAACGTGTCTACAACATCAACCTAGGGTTGGGGTTAATGTCACTTCGGTTTATTTGATTTATTTTGATTTTATTTACTTTATTGCATTTATTACATACACGCAGGGCGACCTGACGAAAGCGTCGCATGAAGCATTAACTCCGTAGCTCCAGCAACGATCATCAGGAGTCGACAAGAAAACTGCACTAGTGAACCGGAGATCAGAGTCTCGGATTCGAACCAGGAACCTTCGAGGCTCCAGACTTAACTGCTTCACCACATAGATGCCCCTCCTCCTTCCCTCCTCCCAACTAGACCAGGATCTGGGTGAATCTCAGCCTGCATCCAGGCTACATTTTGAAACCCGAGGTCACGACTGGGGGAGCGAGCAGCCATGGACGAGCAGGGAATTCCAACTTGGAAATGTCAAACTGCGGAGGGCAGGGAGCTGCCAGATACAGATAGCTGCAGATAGGGGTCCTAGGATACATCCCAGTGTCTAGAACTTCCCAGGCCAGGGGCCGGAAGCCTGCTGGATCTAATCGCTGATGTGTGGAACCAGGGGGGAGGGGCAGGGAGAGGGGGGCAGAAGGATCTGGAACAACAAACACAATGGTAACGGAAGACACATATGAGAATGTGTGTGATTGTTTGGGTATGTGTGTGACTGTGAGTGTGTGTGAGTGCGTGTGTGTGTGTGTGTGTGTGTCTGTGTTCGTGACAGGGGTATCAGAGATATGTGCAGAGAGAAAGCGTAATATTGCGCGAGCCAGGTGCACTACCAGTTTCTTTCTTTCTTTCTTTCTTTCTTTCTTTCTTTCTTTCTTTCTTTCTTTCTTTCTTTCTTTCTTTACTGATATATTTCTTCTTCTTCTTCTTCTTCTTCTTCTTCTTCTTCTTCTTCTTCTTCTTCTTCTTCTTCTTCTTCTTCTTCTTCTTCTTTACTTCAGCTATTTTCTCCTCCTCCTCCCACCTTCTACTTTCTCCATCTTCTGCTAGGAGCATGGATGTCACCAGACAGTACATGATGATGTCACCAGGCAGTGATTCTATGTCACCGTACCAGTCATATGTGGACTGTCACCAGACAGTAGATGTGGATTCTCTCAGACAGTAGATGTGGATTCATTATTCCTACGATCTTCTGTGTCTTCTTCTTTTCTTCGTACTTCTTCTTCTTCTTCTTCTATTTCTTCTTTTCTTCGGCATGTTTTTTTTCCCTCCCGCCTTCCACCTATTCCATCTTCTGCTAGGCGCGTGGATGTCACCAGACACTAGATGTTGATGTAACCAGACAGTAGATGTGGATGTCACCAGACAGTAGATGTGGATGTACCAGACAGTAGATGTGGATGTCATCAGATAGTAGATGTGGATGTCACCAGACAGTAGATGTGGATGTCACCAGACAGTAGATGTGGATGTCACCAGACAGTAGATGTGGATGTCACCAGACAGTAGATGTGGATGTAACCAGACAGTAGATGTGGATGTCACCAGACAGTAGATGTGGATGTAACCAGACAGTAGATGTGGATGTAACCAGACAGTAGATGTGGATGTCACCAGACAGTAGATGTGGATGTCACCAGACAGTAGATGTGGATGTCACCAGACAGTAGATGTGGATGTAACCAGACAGTAGATGTGGATGTAACCAGACAGTAGATGTGGATGTAACCAGACAGTAGATGTGGATGTCACCAGACAGTAGATGTGGATGTAACCAGACAGTAGATGTGGATGTAACCAGACAGTAGATGTGGATGCCCACAGACAGACAGTAGATGTGGATGTCACCAAACAGTAGATGTGGATGTCACCAGACAGACAGTAGATGTGGATGTCACCAGACAGTAGATTTGGAGGTCGCCAGACAGGAGATGTGGATGTCATCAGACAGTAGATGTGGATGTCACCAGACAGTAGATGTGGATGTCATCAGACAGTAGATGTGGATGTCATCAGACAGTAGATGTGATGTCACCAGACAGTAGATGTGGATGTCACCAGACAGTAGGTAGTGGATGTCACCAGACAGTAGATGTGGATGTCACCAGACAGTAGATGTGGATGTCACCAGACAGTAGATGTGGATGTCACCAGACAGTAGATGTGGATGTCACCAGACAGTAGATGTGGATGTCACCAGACAGTAGATGTGGATGTCGCCAGACAGTACATATGGATGTCACCAGACAGTACATATGGATGTCATCAGACAGTAGATGTGCATGTTATCAGACAGTAGATGTTGATGTCACCAGACAGTAGATGTGGATGTCATCAGACAGTAGATATGGATGTCACCAGACAGTAGATGTGGATGTCGCCAGACAGTAGATGTGGATGTCACCAGACAGTAGATTTGGATGTCACCAGACAGTAGATGTGGATGTCACCAGACAGTGCATATGGATGTCACCAGACAGTAGATGTGGGATGTCGCCAGACAGTAGATGGATGTACCAGAAGTAGATGTCTATGTCCCAGACAGTAGATGGGATCCAAGACAGTAGATGTGGATGATCAGAAGTAGATGTGGATGTCATCAGAAGTAGATGTGGATGTGCACCGACAGATGTGGTGTCACCAGACATTACATAGGATGTATCAAAGAGATGTGTGGATGTCACGACAGTAGATTGATGTCACCAGACAGTAGATGTGATGTCATCAGACGTATCAGACGTATTTGGATGTCACCAGAAGTAGATTTGATGTACCAGACATAGATGTGGGATGTACCAGACAGTAGGTGTGGATGTAACCAGACAGTAGATGTGGATGTCAAGACAGTAGATGTGGATGTACCAGACAGTATTATGTCACCAGACAGTAGATTGGATGTCACCAGACAGTAGATGTGGATGTCTAACCAGACAGATGTGGATGTATACCACAGATGTGGTACCAGACAGTAGATGTGATGTCACCAGACAGTAGATGTTGATGTCATCAGACAGTAGATGTGCATGTCACCAGACAGTAGATGTGGATGTCACCAGACAGTAGATATGGATGTCACCAACAAGTAGATGTGGATGTAACCAGACAGTAGATGTGGATGTCACCAGACAGTAGGTGTGGAAGTAACCAGACAGTAGATGTGGATGTCACCAGACAGTAGATATGGATGTCACCAGACAGTAGATAAGGATGTCACCAGACAGTAGATATGGAAGTCACCAGACAGTAGATATGGATGTCACCAGACAGTAGATATGGATGTCAATAGACAGTAGATATGGATGTCACCAGACAGTAGATATGGAAGTAACCAGACAGTAGATGTGGATGTAACCAGACAGTAGGTGTGGATGTCACCAGACAGTAGATGTGGATGTCACCAGACAGTAGATGTGAAGAACAATCATCATCATGTGGTAGGGTCTTTGCTGAAGACGGCTCTCATCACGGAGCGCCAGAACGTGTCTCGATTGCTGGCCATTGTCCCTGCCTCAGACACCCGCGTGCCCAATGTTTCTTTCTTTCCTAATTGCACATGATAAATAAAGTGCTCTGGTTCTCATAATTCTGGTGTGCTGCAGGCGAGGTAGCGGGTTCAAACCCTACAAAACTCAGATGGACTAAAATGTTGACTTCTCGTCTTTAACTTGGGAACGTAAATTACGAGTACCTTAGAAGTATAAGTGGGATCGCCTGATGGAAAAAGACACTGATAATAAGGAAAGCTCGCCCACACGCAAAAGTCAACACAACTTAGATTACGCTCGAATTGGAAGCGAGCAAACCAACATTAAAATAGTAAAACTACTTCTATACTTTATCCCTTTATAAGTGCCCATTATTTCATATTCACCACCAAAAATATGCTAAATTCGAGAGGGCCGTCTTCAAAGCACCAGGTTTTACGCATTACATTCTTAGAACAGCAAGGCGCTTGCCGAGAGCATTGTACAAAGCACGAACTCTGTAATTCCAGCGATGACCTCCAGCAGTCTCAAGAATTAACTGCACTTATCTGAAGGACGCAGTCGAGGGAGCAAACCCACAACCTCTATATCGCAAGCCAGACGGTTTAACCACTTTGTCACGTAGACAACATTCACACGGCGGAGGCGTTCATGTCTCGCCACAGATCTCGGTCCTGAGTGTTCTGAATAAATTTTACTAATATTTCTCATGGGACCATCTTATTACCTCATGGGTAATTTCTCTCGGTCTGCCTTTTGCCTTTCTCCCACTGATCTTTCCAGTTATCTATCATATGGTTCTCCCACTGATCTTTCCTATTATCCTAAGGTTCTCCCACTGATCTTTCCAGTTGTCGTGAGGTTCTCCTATTGACCTTTCCAGTTATCGCGAGGTTCTCCTATTGATCTTCCCAGTTTTTGCGAGGTTCTCCCATTGATCTTTCCCGTTATCGCAAGGTTCTCCAATGGATCTTTCCAGTTATCGCAAGGTTCTCCCACTGATCTTTCCAGTTATCGCAAGGTTCTCACTGGTCTTTCCAGTTGTCACGATTTTCTCCAAAGCTTCTTTTCTCACTAGATGACCGAAAAAAATTGGTTGTCTCTGTCTTATAATTGCTTAGGGAGTCTCCGTGGTGAAGTGATTACACAGCTGCCTCGTGCTCCGAAGGGTGTAGGTTCGGTTCCGGGCTACGTCGATCAGTTCACCAGTGCAATTTTCTCGGAAATTCCTGGGGGTCGTCGCTGGAGTACGCGTGCAACGTGAAATGAAGTCAATGCTCTTTCTCGCGCCGTGGCGAAGGGTGAAGCTATTCGTAACAGACCGACTACCGTTGATTTTCATAAGATGGTATAAGTGCCGATCATTCAGAAAGCAATGGTAACCTACTGACTTACTGACGTAAACTTGCCAAGAAATAACAAACAGCCAAAAAATTATGGGGTTGATTGCGGCTTCCTGTAAAGCATATGTAACTACTTAATTCTTGCATTTTAAACTCATTTTAGTTGTATAAGGAGCCAGCGGCTGGCCGAGTGGCTAGAGTATATGGTTATCTTTCGGGAGACCTGGGTTCGAACCATTGGTAAGGTGTGAATTTATTTTTCTGTCGGGTTCAAAAATAAAACCCTAACCTGCACAGTTCGCGGCCACTAGCCAGGCCTCCTTAATTCATCAGGCTGAAGTCTCTCCCCTCCCCCCCCCCCCCCCCACAATCCTTGTTCTAAACCGAAAGGTACTATAGGCAGTAGAGGACAGTTTTTTTCTCTTTTTTTAAAGTTTTAGTTGTACATAATGTTTTACTTTCACTAGCCTATTCCAGGTAATCGTTATTTCTCCCTGGACTTCCTATTTATTTTGAACATTGAAAAATAACTTCACGATGCGAGTTTAATATAAATGAAAGCTAAAGTTAGGAAACGCGTGTGTGAAATAAATTCACTAATTCCCAGCAACCGATGAAAACAAGAAGGCGGGACTACTTGAGATTTATGCATTCTGTCTGAATTTGATGTCTAGAAATGTAATTAAGTACGGTAAGCCGTATTACCACAACGTTTAGGCAATGAAATGATATTTAGTTAAAAGCAAGCAGTTGCAACCAAACTCAATGATTCTACCACATTTATAAAACAAAAACAAAATTTTGATACAAATCTTAAATGTACTGCTATTGGATAGAATTTTTACTTATTAAGTGCAAATGTAATTATGAAAAAAAAGAATGTTAAAACCACAACGGAATACCATACATCACATAAAATCATTTGCGAACCAGGCGAATATTTCTTGGCTTCCTATTGGCTGGTTTCCCCAGCAAGGGTCGCCCCCCTGGTTCCTCTCAGCGTTCAACAACAGGGGTGCGAAAATTCCGAAATTTCTTTTAATCATAATGAATGCACAGTTTGATATTGGATTTGTCGAAATTCGGCATGAAATTCAAATTCCATTCTCCGACCGTATCTAATTTTAGTGACCACCACACGTATCATTTTAGAGGTATGTGTGTTTTTATTTACTTTTTTCGCTTGTATGGTTAATTGTGTGTTTTTTCGTTAAATTCATTTAAAATATAAATTACTGACAATATTATATGCAATACAAATGTCAGGACGCCCTTTTGTTTTTTTTTATTTTAATTTATTAATTTATTGTGCAATATCAATTATAGACAACAGTGTGTACAGTTTTGACGCAAGGACACCTTGTTGTCTTTGTTTTCTTTTGCAATATAAAATATAAACAACATTATACGCAATATTGATGTGAAAACGAATTATTGTATTTGTTTTATTTCGTTAATAACTTCTGCAATATCAAGTCTAGACAACTGTGTATACAATATGAAAGTAAAAACGTCTAGCTGTGTTTGTTGTCTTTAGTTCTTTCGTTAATTGATGTCGGAATATAAATTATAGTAACACTATACAGTACCAATTTGTTATTTTTGTTTTCTTTCCTAAATGTTTTTGCAATATATTTATATTATCTATATAATAGATAACATTAGATACACTATTAATTTAAGAACGTCTTGTGATTGTTGTCTTTCGTTAATTTCTTTAGGAGCATAAATTATAGACAACACTATACACTATTACTTTATTTGAATAACGAAGACACAAACAATAGATTGCACGATTTATTGCCTGGCATATTTCGCTGCATCTCGTCAGGTA
>JACEFZ010027781.1:0-87500 GCA_014155875.1 Cepaea nemoralis | reverse complement strand
AAGCCTCCGTGTGTTGATGTCTAAACAATGTGGTGACCCCTAGCACATTTGACCGACCCATAGCAGGAAACTTCTTCAAGACATAACTGTATTGTTATTATATTATCATCATCATTTTCCTTGCCATTTGGCGCATATCGCTTCGGATTTCCCGGTCCTTGATGTCTGGGCTAATTCTATTGATGATGTTGTTTCATGCCGCCGTTGTAGCCCTTCAAACATCGTTTCACCCGCTCTATTTCTGCCTCTTCTACCGCAACTCCCTCTTATGTCGGGAGGATATAAAACACCCTCCTCTGTGATTCTCAACGACTTACAAAGTACGAGTCACATTGGTTAACACAGAGAACGCGATTCGTGTGCTGTTTTCGATGAACAATAAATGATTGCTGATATAGTGAGTCGTTAACAATTAGACGGTTTCCAGCCAGTTTTATGCCAACAGAAAGCGTTTCGTGTCAAATTTGAAATTACCGTGTTGATAACAAAAGCTGGCGAGCGGCTGGCCGAGTGGCTAGCACCCCGGATTCTCCCTCGGGGGACTCGGGTTCGAATCCTCGGTAAGGTGTGGGATTTTTTTCTGTCGGGGGCAAAAAGAAAATCCTAGCCTGCACAGTTCGCGGCGACTGCACTAGCCAGGCGGCCTTAATTCCTCGGGCTCAAAGACCCCCCTGCCATACACCGCAAAGTACAATATTGGCAGTAAAAACTGTCATTTACTGTCATTTACTGCCAACATAGTACTGCGGCAGTAAATGACAGTTAAATGACAGATAACAAACGCTCCACATTCGAGCAATATATAACTATGAGTTTTAAATATTACAGCTAAAGTATTACTCATGTATTCACTTTATGTGGCACATAAACTCTGCAATATCAACCTGACGAGAGGCAGTGAAATATGCCAGGCAAGAAATCCTGCAACATAATGTGTGTGACTTCTGTGTTTACATTCTCTAAAAGAATACACTATTGTGAATTTCCTTTCTGTGTTTATTTATGTTTTAATTTGTTTACTTTCCCAGGAATATCCACAAATTCTCATTGTCCAAGTGCGAACGAAAGTGGTTCCAGCCTCTCGCCAACCTACGACCTCAACCGTCGTTACTACCTTCCACATCCTCACACTCACCAGCAACATCACCTGCAGCACCAAGGCTACGTCCATCAGCACCAGCAACAACAACAGCAGCAGCACCATCACGAGGCTGAATCCGGTATAGGTTGTGGTTTGATCAGTCAAGATAGATCCATGTTGCTTCTTCAGTCACAAGTAGGTACCACTGTTGTTGTTGTTGTTTGTTTGTTTGTTGTGCTATTGTTGTTGTTGTTATTGTTGTGTTAATAGTGTTGTTATTGTTGTTGTATTATAACATGATCGCCCAAGCTTATCAGTATGGCAAATGATGATGATGTCCAAGAAAAATCATCTTCCACACAATGTGTCCATTTTTTTTAATTATCAACTATAATTTCTCCTTCCTTTCTTCTGATACAACCGGTTCCCTCTATACTATCTGTCTGGCTTTTAAACATTTGTAAAAAATATTTTCATGCAAACTATCTGAGTTGTGTTTTTAATTATAGATGCTCAATTCCCTTACACGTTAATTCAATCAGGCGAGCGGCTGGCCGAGTGGCTAGAATGCCGGGCTCTTATTCGAGAGACCCGGGTTCGAATCCTCAGTAAGGTGGGGAGTTTTTTTCTGTCGGGGGCAATAAGAAAACTCTACCCTGCACAGTTCGCGGCGAATGCACTAGCCATGCGGCATTAATCCCGCAGGATCAAGACCTCCCTGACCTACACCTACTACAGACAGGAAATGACAGTTTATGACAGTTTATTCAATCCGCCTCATACCGTCTAAATCAACTCAAAGTTATATGTTTCCAAATCACTTATTTCAAACTCTCAACTCTGTATGTCGGGGACTAATGAAACTGCGTTTCACTAACCCCTTCGATACAGGCGGCTCCCAGAAGTTGAAACTGCAAATTCAGATTTAGGAAATTAAGAGTACATAGTTCATGTTCTATTTCAGTACCATCTTAATTCAAAAAAACTCATTCGTGAGGAAGGGAACTGACCTGCCCATTGCATATGTCACAACCTAAAATATGTGAAAACCTAGAGCTCCACACTCCAGTTATAGTATCTGCTATGAAAATACGTTTACCTTGTAAAAGTGGCCAATGATATACTCCAGATATTGTATTGTCCGGAAGTAATTTCCTGCTATGGATCGGTGATGTGATCGAGTCATCCCATTTTGTAGGCTTAGAGCAGGAGGGATATGTGTCCAATCCTCAGGCTTGGCCATGGAAATGGTATTCCCATGGGAAAAGTTCCATGGGATGGGATAGGATGGGACAGCACACATTTGTATTTCCCTTGGAACAGTAGCCATGTCGTAGCAACTTGATCTACGTCAGAGCTACCCTTAATTTTGTTTATTTCTTTACCTTTTTTAAAACTTTTATCCTTCTTCTTTCTTTATATATGTGTATTTATTCTTTATCTTGTGGTGGGACACCGGATAAATAAATAAATGCACATAGCCTTTTATTATATAAGATTACATATTGGTGCGTCACCAGCAAAAATAGAAGACATGGTTAAGTCAGTTGTTACTAAGAAGAAAGGGAATGTGGACACCAATAAAAGAGCCTATGATTGGATCGCTGTTTCTAAGTCTGTTATTCCAACTGTTATTTCATTCAGCAAGGATTTAAATCTTTCTTCTGAACCATTTGCTGTATGTGAAGTAGCAGGAATTGTAGAACACAATCCGAAAAGTGATTTTGACTTATATTTTTATCCTCCACCAAACAAAGCACTTAAGTTTGATGACCCCAGAAACAAATGCCTTGAGATGAAGTCACAATGTTTCAAAAATTACTTCAACCAACTTCACAACCATTAAATTATTGGAAAAATGAACATAGGTTTCCACTGCTAAAAGCAAGTGCGAAAATTGTTTTGGCCATACCAGTTGGTTACTTACGGGGGTATGTGAGCCGGTCGCTTCAGAAAGCAATGACAAACTACTGGGCGTAATCTTGCCATTATCAACAACAGCTGTAAAATGCTGATGTTGGCAGCGATGTCCTATAAATAGGATATGCGAGGGGAGGGGGGGGGGAGGAGAGTGTCATCAACAGCAGTAGAGCGCTTATTTAGTGCAGCTTGATTGTTGAGTAAGTTACGAAAACGGATGTTACCAGCTCTCGTTATAAACTCTGTGTATATCAGATTTGCATGTAAGATGAGAATTGTGGAAATGATTTAGCGATTACCTGGATTAATTGAATTATTGGAAACAGTCTATTAGCAGGAAATTGATAATGTGCTGAATGAGCAGAGTGACTCAGAAACAGAATGAGAGTGTCAGTCAGAAAGACACTGAATTGTCATATTTAGTTAAACTTGTTTGTTTGTTTATAAAATACTCTTGAATATTAAAATTAATAAATTATGTCTCTTTGTACATATAGTACTATTTAGTAGACACTAACCCTAGACTTTCATAAATTTCATAATTTTATTTGAACTGTATTCCATATTAATATTATAATGGGAATCCCATGGGATGGGATGGGATGGGACAGGCATAAATTACCATGGGATGGGATGGGACAGAAAAATATGTCCCGTGGACAAGCCTGCCAATCCTCCCCTCACTTTAGCAAGCGACGAGCCTAAGCGTCGACCCCGCGCCCGGTCATGTTCACGATGTTACCAACGAGTTTCCTTATCAACTTCCCTAGCTTACAAGTCCGATACATGCCCAACGTTACGAAAACCCCACAATTTCCTACTCATCATCATCCAGTGCCTTGCTGGCTGGCGTCGGCAATTATGCCTTTCCACAAATCCCGATCTCCGACGTCATAGATCATTTCGTATGTTGACTCCCTTCAGTGCCATGACACAAGACTGTCAAGAGTTCTCTCACACTGTCACCCTCTATATCTCTTTCCGCAAATCTTTCAGGTTGTCACAACATGTTCCAGTTTTTGTCTTCTCACAACGTGGCCAAACATTAATGATTCACTGTTTATGATGTTTGTGATAAGTTGTCTGTGCCACTCAACTTCCCTTAAAACGTCCTGATTGCTCATCTTGGTTGTCCAATTAATGTTCATCATTCTTCTATACAACAATAAAACTACATCTCCCAGGTGTTCTAACTGTCTAGAATTCGCAGACGGATATTAAAACTGGTTCTATGTAACATGCAAGAACTCTGTTTGTAACTGTCAAGACAATGACTTATTTCACAAAGCGTGCTTCATTTGATAGAATGCCGTTTATGCTTGTCCTAGTCTTTTCTTTATCTTAGTGATGCATCTTCCATCTGATGTTATCCATGCACCAAGCTATCTGCATTTCTGCACTCGCCCCAAAATAACGCCCTTTAGTTTATTTGCACATTTAGACATAAGCTTATATATATATATATAAACATGACTTCTGTCTTTCTGTCATTCAAACTAAGTATATATATATATATATAAACATGACTTCTGTCTTTCTGTCATTCAAACTAAGTATATATATATATAAGTATATATATATATATATATATATATATATATATATATATATATATATATATATATATATATATATATATATATATATATATATACTAAGTATAAATATAAAACTTTCTACAACCACTGTGTCTATCATTTCCTGTAGATAATTCTGACTTCCTACTCACATCTCATAAAAATTAACCCAAACGATAACCAATACAACCAGATAACCCATCCTCAACCAGACACCTCAACCATTCAAATTACAAGGGTAACAAATATCAAAGTTATCCTCATTACACTCCCCCAAAACAACAGAACATTACCAGACAAAACAGGCAATCAACTCCCGTTAGTGATTAATCGAGCAAATTGTCCTGCTCAGGAAAACAACCCGACCGCCCAAATTCCCCAAGCAACCGCTCCGACAGCAACTGCGATGATAGAAATTCATTTTCAAGCACCATTGCATTTCTTTCATTGAGTAAAGTTTCCGATTTCCCGATTCTTCGGACGTTGTTGGAAAGAGCCAGAAAACGTGCCGTCACCAACCATCTTGTTGTCAAAAAAACTGTCACAGTTCTACAAAGTCCCCAAACAGACCGCATTTATTGTCCACAATTTGCGCATCGTCGGGTACTCACGATTTCAGCGCCGCGAGGAGCACGTGCTATGGAGGCATGGTCATCTGTGACGTGTGACGTCTGGTTGAAAGTCTGGGCTGCCCAGGAGCGGTGTTGGCGCGCGGGCAGACCTCCTGTTTAGGTCGTAAATCATCAGTGATAATTTTCGTTTGAATGTGTTTCTATAGAAATTTGAAACATGGATGCACCATGTGTTTTAGCTTTCTCTCTGTCTCTCTCTCTCTCTTCTCTGCTTTCTCTCTCTCTCTCTCTCTCTCTCTCTCTCTCTCTCTCTCTCTCTCCCTTTTTCTGTCTTTATCTTTCTAACTCTATATCCATCCATCTATCCACTTAGTCACCCTAGCTAGCTATCTGTCTGTCTGTCTGTCCGTCCGGCCATAGTCCGTCCATGCGTCTCTCTGCCCGTCTGTCTGCATGTGTGTCTTCCTGTCGGTTTACCCATCTTTTCGACCGTCCGTTTGTCTGTCTATCTGCTCATCTTTTCGTCTGTCCGTTGGTTCATATATCATTTCATTCATTCAAGCACACATCTACCCGTCCGCCTGCCCGTCTGTCTGTCTTTCATCCATCCATCTATTCATCCATCCATTCTTTTATTCGTTCACCCAGCCAGGCATCCATCCATGCATCTATCCGTCTGCCAGTCCGCCTGTCGGTCTGTCTCTCATCTTTCCATCTATATGTACATCCATTCATCAATTCATTCGTTCATCCATCAATCCACCCGTCCACCCTTATGTGTGTCTGATTATATGTTTGTCCAGTCTTTCCCACAGCTAGTAAATCGCATTAATCTGCAAAATATTTTGGCCAATGCGGTGGGGGATAATGAAAAGAGGGGAAATGATTAAATATCTGCGATTAAGGAATCCCTGTTGTTTCTAATCAAATACACCCGTGAAGCAAACAGGACTGCAAGAGCTGTGAGAAAAGGCTGGACAAAAAAAAAAAAAAAACTACTGCAGAAGATCTACCTCCTGCAACGTCAAGCATTCTTTGCCCACATTGTTAAAGAACATTTCGAGCCAAAATAGACATCACAAGCCATCTTAGAACTCGCGGCTCCAAACTTTCAACCCCACTTCTTCTTCAGCATTCCGAGCCATTGAGGTTCTTTGCTGCAAATACAATCTGTCTCCATTCGTCTCTCTGGTGGACCTTCTCTTGCCAGTCGTTGATTATGGTCATCATCATTCTTATCTAACAACATAAACAATAAATAAAATTCATTCTTCATCCATTATTCCACCCGTAACACAGCTCATGGTGTCTGTTTAAATTTTGTTTTGTGTTTTCCCCAGTTAGTCAACCATTAATTAAATCCTTTGGTGGGTGGGGGATAATGACCAGGGGGGTTAAACATACTGGATAAAGGGAACCCTGTTGTTTCTAATCAATCACCGCCTGGGCAACAGGTCCTTTGGGGCTGGCTAAAAAAGAAAATCGCCAAAATTCCTCCGAAGTCGGAGATTCTTTGCCACATGTGAAAGAACATTTCACACCAAAAAGACATGACAAGCCTTTTACTCAGGGCTAAATTTTCAAGCCCTGAAAAATAAACATCACACTTGTTGGACAACAACATACCAATCATTAAAAAACATACAAGGCCTTCGGCCGTTTGGATCTCATCCCAACGATCACCATAAGGGCAAGCAAGCAAGCATCCCTTTGTGTGTCCCTCGCTTTTCTTTTCAAATTTACCAATTGTCGCTAAGTTTTCAACTTTATTTCTCCTAATAAAATTCCCGAAAAATCTTTCCTCCCTGCGTCATACAGGAGCTATATTTATCGTCATTGTCTGCTTTGATCCGTCTCTATGGCCGAGGGGTTACACCACTTTCTCCGTAATCCCGTTTATCACGCAGAGCCTTGAGGCGGGCGAGAACTGGGAGCGGTTCATCCCCCACTGGTGACTTGCGGGATAACTGAGCCGGCCGCTCAGAAAGCAATGGCAAACTACTGAGCGTAATCTTGCCAAGAAATCAACAGACAGCTGAAAGATGCTGCTGTTGACAGCGATGTCCTGTAAAAGGATATGCGAATTTTAAAAAAAATCTGCTTTGATAACATTTGTCAAAACTGTCATCTACTGCCTATTGTAACTTGCGGTGTAGAACAGGAGAAGGTCTTGGCCTAGAGAATTAAGGCCGCCTGACTAGTGCAGTCGTCGCAAATTGTGCAGGTTATGATTTCTCTTTTCCACCGACAGAAATAAATATCTAAACCTTACCGAGGATTTAACCCGAGTCTCCTTGAGGATAGCCCGGTGTTCTAGCCACACGGCCAGCAGAATTGATAATAATTATTAATGTCTTTAAAACCAGTTTAAAGAAACATTTATGATTGGACGAATATGATACATAAATGATCTTTTGTTTGTCAAATAGGCAAGCTACGAGGCTGGCGGTGCACTTCCCGGAAGTCACTTCACTTCCGGATCCTATTCCAACACAATGTCGTCACAGTCAGCAATGGCCGACATCAACATCCTGGCAGCCTCGTTTTCGCTGCCGATGCATGATTTCCAGCCGGACGTGACATCATACAGCGGGGATGAATTGTCGCCTGACCACTTCTCACCCGGATATGAGAACAGCCAGTCGAGTGGGATGAGTTTCGACCAGGTACAGCAACAACAGCAGCAACAAGCATCAGCATCAGACTACATAGACACATACAGCTTTGACAGTAGCTATATTCACCAACGGGACTCTACAAAACACAATTCATACGCCTTAACATCTACCCCAACTACCACCAACAGTATCAACCTCAACAATAACAACAGCACTACAACCGCCAACAACAACAACATCAGCGCTAACAGTATGAACAGCAGTAACACCACTATCACTCCCAGTCACCGAGCAGGTCTGTACTAGCTCTAGTATGTTTATCGACACCACGGCTATGGACAAATATGCATCAGCACCCTACACACAGTATGGTCGAAGATGTATACGCCCCTGTTTTCCCCAGCCACGAGACGGACTTCTACACGCAACAGCAAAGGTACCTGGATTCCACAGCTAAAACTCAGTTCGCCATGGATGCTTCTAAAGTCTACATCAAACATCCTTTCTCAGAAGGCAGCGCACAAGATCTTGTGTTCCCCCAGACACCGCTCTCTTATTCAGACCTCGAACAGAAACCCACAAATCTTTATGGACACGCCTACGATGTCTCGAACCCCGGGCCCTACTGCTCTGAAGGCCCCAGCCTCTACCAACCATACCACCCTGCTTTCTACGGGGGACAAGGAACTCACTGCTCGACTGGTATGCCTTTCTCTGCCCCTGGAGTGCCCCATGGATCTGCCTACAGGACGGACCTGTCGCTTCCCATGTCTGCTCACCACTCCACGCACTTGCATCATCCTCACAGGCGCACCTCTTTGACGATACCCACACCATCGAGCGCTGACAGGTAATGTACTTCATTGTCTTTCATCTCAATAAATAATAAAATAAATAAATAAATCAATCATCATCATCATCATCATCATCATCATCTTCCACTTCTGCCGTCAAGCGTCGTGGGGAGGAATAATTTGCGTTCCAGCGCCCGGTGGACGGCACTGGATAGTGTCATTCCGTGTGGTTGTACAATGTCTCTGATGTCGTCAATCCATTTTCTTCTTGGACGTCCTCGTGGTCTCGTCGCAGATGATATTTGATGTAAGGCCGGTGATGGTAGTTGCTGATGTTGCATTCTAACGACATGGCCAAACCACTTGATCTTCTGTCTTTCAATAAATGTGGCACAAGGTGTTGATCCCACAGTCTGTCTGATAGTAGCATTTCTTACTCGGTCTCGGATTGTTAAGTTGGCAGCTCTCCTCAGGCATCTCATTTCGCAGGTGTTGATTTTGCGAAGGTGTAATTTGGATAAAGTCCAGGTTTGAGATTGATAGCATAGGGTTGGTGTGAATATGCTGTTTATTATCTGTCGTTTTGCGGACATGGGTATGTTTGGATGCTTCAGTAAGGGTGATAGTTGATATGTAAGTGCACTAGCTTTTTGACATCTGATTTCAATTTCTCTGTCCAATCTGCCATCTTCTGTGATCATACTTCCAAGGTATTTGAATTCTTTAACTTGTTTCAGAGGTGTGTTATTTATCTGTATACTTAGTGGGCCTGGCGATCTGCTAACTTGCATTACTTCGGTTTTGGCTGTGTTTATACTCATATTGTGTCTGCTGCAGGTTGAACTCAGATTAGTAATATGATTTTGTAGTCTGCCCTCATCGCTGTAAAACAGGCAGTGATCGCCTGCAAATAGAAGTTCATTTATTCCTTGTGGGTCAGTTGTTTCATCTGGAGTAAAGAGTTCTAAATTTTCTGAATCTGTTCTGTCGAGACTTGCTTCTTTGGAAATTCTGTCCATGTAGATATTGAATAGCAGGGGAGAGAGCACACATCCCTGTCTCACTCCTGTATTGACTGTGAACATATCTGATACACTTTCCTGTGTTCTTACTGCACTTTGGCTCGAGTGGTACATGGCTATGATGTTTTCTAGCAGTTGCCCTTCTATCCCATAGTCTTCAAGAATGGTCCATAATTTGTATCTGTCTACTCTATCGAAAGCCTTTTCCTGATCCACAAACACAATATACTGCTGGTCACTATATTCGATAGTTTTTTCACAAATTTGTCTAAGTGTAAATAATATATAAATAATAAATAAATAATGTATCATTTAACCGTTCATTCATCCATTCATTAATTCATTCATTCATTCAATTAATTAATAAATCAATCTTTCATTCAATCATTAATTAATTAATTAATTCATTCATTCATTCATTCATTCATTCATTCATTCATTCATTCATTCATTCATTCATTCAATCAATCGCCGTCTCCACATTGAAGGTTGCCTACAAAAGATCTCCATCACTGTCTGTCTCTCGCCCTGACCGTACATTCTGTCAGATTCCTGTTCGTCCATCAATTGATGTTATCTTCCCACTTGTATTTTGGTTTGCCTCTTGCTCGCTGGCCTTCAACCTTACCCTCCAGTATGGATTTTATAAGAGTGTTATGTCTTTAATCGTGGCCGAAATATGTCACCTGCCTCTTGTTTATTTCTTTCATCAATTCTCTAGAAACTCTGTTTTTGATTGTTTTTGTCTCCACGACATAAGACAGAGTCTTCTGCATATCCACATCTCCGGGATTTCAACTAGCTTTACACACTAGGTTGAACGATTTATTGCCTGGTATATTTCGCTGCATCTCTCCAGGTAAATTTAGTTGCACATCCTTTACAGAACGTAGCAGTCAACTCCAGCATTATTTGGCTGTTTGTTGATTCCTCAGCAAGGTTACGTTCAGTATTTTGCTGTTGCTTTCCGAACGACCGGCACTCATTCCATCGTATAGAAATCAACACGAGGAGGCCTGCTTCCAAATCTCCCACAGCTGTGTTTCAAACACGGTAAGCGGAATTACGAATTCCATTTGTAACCCCCCTCGTCACAGAGTCATAGGTGCATACTGTAGAGTTTTATACCATATGAAGTGAAGACATGAATTACACTTTGGCTAAAACACATAGTCACAGGTATTATTCGGATGTGGAACAGTTGCTATTCCAGAGGTAATCTCAAAATAGAAACGATGTCTTTATGTCTGAACATAACTCCATCCAAACAGAAATCAGCTAACCATCGTTAACCACCTTGATGCTATTTAATAATGATGAAGATAAAGATATACAAATATAAACTGCCCTTGAGCTGTATATTGTTAAGGCTTTACATATTATCGTCTGTGTTATAATGAGGTGAAGCGGATCGTTTCTTTCCTCATAGTCTTTTCTGACAACAAATGTTCATAATTATAAAGTTACTAAGCTGTTAATTTATATTGGCCCACCCCACACCTAGCCCGAATTGTACTGGTTTGGTGGGAATTAAAACTGGACTAAAATCCTTGTAATCAAGCGCACTGTCTGATATGCTAAACTCCTTCATTAATTACACTGGTTTACACACATTTTGGTGCAATAAATTGTATAGCTGCTCTTGTGTAATTTTGTGTTATGTCCATCGAATCAATACAATTTGGATCGTTTGTTAACTTTCTAATTGAAGGTCCATCTAAAAATGCCAGATTTAAATTTATCTATGCTCAATTCCAAAAAAGTTCTGCATAAGTAATTAAAACAGGTACCATATTTGTTCAGTGCCTTAACAAATTGCTTCATCAAGCTAAGCTTTATATGTAATGATGGCAGCAGAACTCTTTTTCGATCAATGAGAGGTCTGTTGACAATATTATTTTCTCCAACTTTAAATTCATCCGTCAATGGCTAATATTTCACTGTGTCCAGGGTGAATCTGTTGCCCTGCTATACCACACACATATAAAGCATGAACATTTAGCGAATCCCGTTTGCTGGCGAAGCTAGGAGTTAATTACTTTAAGATCTGCACAAACCAGTTATATTCCACTATCTTAAATTTTTACCAGAAATGTGATTATTATAGCATACTCCTCCTTCATTAAAGTAGAATGAGCAATTGGAATTGAGCCATATTTGTTACCAATGTGTAGGAGAACATCTTTCAGACTTCTTTTAGAGTTGTCAAGGAAAAGTCGCCACTCATCTAATTATATAACTTACACCCATTTCGTTTACAAGACCTGCTACAATAGAACAAAACACAAGGTTGTTTTCTTTACAAAATAATGTAAGAAATTTTGCTCTTCGCTGCGATCAAATATTACCTCTGATTCAGCAGTCAGTAATATTTATTTATTTCAATTTTGAAGCCAAAAGTTCTAAAGATTCCTTGGAGAGATACAGATTTCGGATTAGATCAACTATTGTAACTTGTATTGTAACTATTGTAACTATTGTAACATTTAGTTTACGCTGGTAAAAGCATTTAGCAGCTGGAAAATCATTTTCGAAATCACCATGACTGTCAGTTGTCTTTTCACATGCAACCGCTGTCTCATCTTCTACCAGAGAATCCGAAATCTGACTGAAAATTGGAATTATAATATTATGTAATCTCCGTGTGGAAGGTCGTCTAGCACAGTGGTTCTCAACCTTTTTTGGTCCGTGCCCCCCTTCACCATATTTTCAGAACGTCATTCCCCCCCCCCCCCCCTTTCGTATTTCCTACATAAAAATTTGGCCCGTGCCCCCCTTCACCATATTTTCAGAACGTCATTCCCCCTCTTTCGTATTTCCTACCTAAAAATTTGGCCCGTGCCCCCCTTCATCATATTTTCAGAACGTCATTCCCCCCTTTCGTATTTCCTACCTAAAAATTCCGCCCCCGCCCCTACACAGTATACGTAATAATGGAAGCTAAATTTAATAGCACATGCTTAAACAATTCTAGACGTCCACATAAAACATGAATTGTGGTTCTAGCTTACTTTATAAAATGAATTTTAGAAGGGTGAGACGTACAGAACCGTAAAGTATGAAGAGAAAAACAATATCAAGTAATCAGTTCTTGTATTAACGCGATGTTGAAATAATCTTCATTCCCCCCCCCCCCCCCCCCTTACCCCTGGAAACCCTAAAATTCCCCCTGGGGGGGGGGGGAATTCCTCACCGGGTGAGAAACAGAAACACTGGTCTAGCAGAATCTAAGTCTGGATATTTCACCTTTTTTGTTGTGATTTTTCCCCCATTAATTCCCTGTATATTGACAACATAGAAAGAACAGCCATCATATTGGTTCTTGGGCTCTCTCCAAACCACTGAATTTCCAAATATTTAACATTTTCATTTCTCACAAGTCCACTGTCATAGGTATTCAACCCATGTTTCGCAAACAACATGAGGAGCTCATGACTTTCCTGGTCATTTAGTTTTACTTTAAAGTAAGCAATGTATGCTTTTTTCACAAAATCAGTAATATGCTTCATACGTTCTTCTTTCAAAGTGTGATGTCAACAAATGTAACAAAATAAATCCCGAGAAAGAAAACATGATCATCTTGAAGATAATGTTATTCTGTGTTCGTGTTAGAAGTGTAAAAAAAAACAAAAAAAAACTAGCATACTAACATGCATGCAGTGGGTTAAAATCTAACAAAAGACAATTCTTGGAAGAATCTTAGAAAACTGAAATTTTAAGTTAATAAGAAGTTTCATTTTGTATGAGACTAGATAACAATAGTCTTTCTTTCTCCTCTCTCACACCCGCCGAAATACACAAATATCTGTCTCTGAAAAAATAGAACAGATACGGATCAACAAATTTATGATATTTGGAGTTACAGGCCTCGTTTATTGAAATTCAAGTGTAAAATGTTTGACACATAATTTTTTTAAGGGCTGTATTATTATTATTATTATTATTATTATTATTATTATTATTATTATTATTATTATTGATATGATTGTGTATGGAAATGATAATCTGTTACCTAATGATCGAATAAATAAAGGGCTTACTGTGATAGCAGAACTAGTGATGGTTGTGGTAGTAGTAGTAGTAGTAGTAGTAGTAGTAGTAGTAGTAGTAGTAGTAGTAGTAGTAGTAGTAGAAGTAGTAATAGTAGTAGTGGTGGTAGTGGTAGTTGTAGTAGCAGTAGAGATTGTAGTAGTAGTTGTGGTTGTTGTTGTAGTACTGGCAGTAGTGTAGTTGTAGTAACTGTAGTAGTAGTAGTAGTTATAGTAGTAGTAGTCGTCGTAGCAGCAGCAGCAGCAGCAGGAGTAGTATTAGTAGTTGTAGCAGCAGCAGCAGCAGTGGTAGTAGTAGTAGTAGTAGTAGTAGTAGTAGTAGTAGTAGTAGTAGTAGTAGTAGTAGTAGAAGTAGTAATAGTAGTAGTAGTAGTAGTAGTAGTAGTAGTAGTAGTAGTAGTAGTAGTAGTAGTAGTAGTAGTAGTAGTAGTAGTAGTAGTAGACGATGTAGCGACGGCATAGTGGTTTCTCCACATATTTACCAAAACAGTTGTCTGGATTCATTACACATCACCTACTACTTTTTTTTTTTTTAGCATATCCTTTACAGGACTTAGCTGTCAACACCAGCATCTTTCAGTTGTATGTTGATCTCTTGGCAAGATTACGCTCAGTAGTTTGCCATTGCTTTCTGAGCGGCCGGCTCAGTATCCCGCAAGTCACGAGCGGGGGTCGAACCGCCTCAGCTCTCGCTCCGCTACGAGACTCTGCGTGATAAACGGGATTACAGAGAGAAAGTGTTGTAACCCCACAGCCAGAGAGACCGGCCACCTACTACTACTAATGTCAATATGTTTACAACAACTAAACTACTATTATTCCTACTACTACTGTTACTACTACTGGTTGTGTAACAACAGTAACATTAACAATTGGTAGAGTTGAATAGAGTTGAGTTGAGTGGATTGAGTCGAGCACAGACATCACTGCTGTCGGGGCATTTCTATAAAATATTAACAATAAAAACAATAACAGCCACTACTACTGCTATAACTATTACCACCACCTCCACCACCACCACCACCACCACCATCACCACCACCACCACCACCACCACCCACCACCACCACTATAACCATCACCATAACCACCACCACCACCACCATCACCACCACCACCACCACCACCATAACCATCACCATAACCACCACCACCACCACCAAAACCACTACTACTACTACTACTACTACTACTACTACTACTACTACTACTACTACTACTACTACTACTACTACTACCACCACCACCACAACCACCACTACTACTAATACTACTACTACTACTACTACTACTACTACTACTACTACTACTACTACTACTACTACTACTACTACTACTACTACTACTGCTGCTGCTATAAGTAAGTTAGTTGCCTAACCCTTACAGGACGTTGCAGTCAACATCAGCATTTATTGTTGTTGTGATGTCTTGGCAAGTTTACGTTCGGTAGTACGTCATTCCTTTCTGAGCCATCGGCACACATACCATGTCGTAAAATAACAACGCAACGCTGTCTGCTGCCAAATCGTGTGCAGCTGTGTTTCGAACGCGGGTATGCGGGATCACGAACCGCGCCCAGAACTCCCTCACCACATAGAACTACTACTACTACTACTACTACTACTACTACTACTACTACTACTACTACTACTACTACTACTACTACTACTACTACTACTACTACTACTACTATTTTTATACTACTTTCAGTAGATAGGGCGCTGACTTTGTTGACAAGTATTCGATATATACTACAAATAAATTCAGGTTTGTGTTTGTTCTTCAGTTTTCGTATATAAAATGTATCAAAGAGCATTATTATTATTATTATTATTATTATTATTATTATTATTATTATTATTATTATTATTATTATTATTATTATTTTAAATAATCATAATAATAGAAGAGTTTATAATTATCTTTGCCCCGATTACCTCATTTTGACACATGCCCGGCCTTTCTCTCTTAGCTTGGACCTACAGAAGTACCAGCTGCACTCCCCGGGCACCCCTCCCACACCCCACAACCGGTCGCCGCCTCTGCGCGACGGAAGCCAGCCCGTCAAGGAGAGTCTACTGTGTGCTGTGTGTGGCGACAACGCCGCATGCCAACATTACGGGGTCAGGACTTGCGAAGGCTGTAAAGGGTTCTTCAAGGTGAGTTTCTGTCATTAAGACATTGGATATACCTTTAGCAATTGAGTATTTCGTAAGCCGTGGCCAAAAGCTTGCGAACGCGGTTCGTGAGCCGGGTACCAGGCGTTCGAAAATCAGCCACGACCGATTTGTGCAGCAGACCGTGTCGCATTGTTCTTATAACGTGCTGGTATGGGAGCCGGTCGTTCCGAAAGCAATGGCAAACTACTGAACGTAAAAACTTGCCTAGTACATCAACAGCAGCAGAAAAATGCTGGTGTTGACTGCAACGTTCTGAAAGGGATACGCAACATTAAAAAAAAAACTGCGTTGATTTTAATTGTATGGGCAGTTGGTCGTTTAGAAATAAATGGCAAATTACTGACGCAAGGAGGTCAGCACGGTCTGGTTTGCTGGTGCCGAGGTGGTGGGTTCGAACTCTCAGTCGTTCGGTTGCTCAGACAGTTGATTGGTTCAAACTTCTATCTGTCTGTCTGTCTCTACCTATCTGTCTACCTACTTACCTGATGTCTGTCTGTCTGTCTGTCTGTCTGCCTGCCTGCCTGCCTGCCTGCCTGCCTGTCTGTCTGTCTGTCTGTCTGTCTGTCTGTCTGTCTGTCTGTCTGTCTGCCTGCCTGCCTGCCTGCCTGTCTGTCTGTCTGTCTGTCGTGATCAAGCCATTAAAACAGTATGAACCAATGCCTACCTGTATCTCTTTTGATCACAGCGAACGGTTCAAAAGAACGCGAAGTATGTGTGTTTGGCGGACAAGAACTGTCCCGTGGACAAGCGGAGACGCAACAGATGTCAGTTCTGTCGGTTCCAGAAGTGTCTGGCTGTAGGGATGGTCAAAGAAGGTCAGTATCGACCCATTAAGAAATCATCATCATCATCATCATCATCGTCATCATCATCATCAACACCACCATCACCATCATCATCATCATTATCGTTTGCCGGTCGATGATCGTGAATTATAGTCCTCTAATGTACATGCTAGAGGTCGCGTTGATCTAATCGTTGGGAGATTAATCTGATAATGGCATAAGCGTCGTGGCAAGAGGGCTGGACCCCTGCGCTCTCTCGTTCGCTACGTGAGGGAAAGACATTCCACCTATTCCTCCGTGCATTCAGGCCTACAACAGCGTACTATTACTTTACATTCCAACAGTTTCCTGTAACGGCATTTATATTTTGTATGTTTTTTAACTGTTTTTTTTTTTTTCGAACGGTCGGTCATGTAGTGACTTGACGCTTGCCTGCCGCCCCGATGGGGAAAGGTTTGACCCTCTTCTTGGCGAATTCTGATTTCCAAAATGGATCTGGACCTGGACTCTCGGCTCGACATAGTCTAAAGTAACTACCAGGAAATGTCTCGGGAAATGAACGCAGCCGGCGAGATACTGACTACATAAAGGGGTCGGCATTGCCGAATGGATAAGGGCGTTCGCTCTTCAACTTCCGGTGTGTGAATGTTGAGGTAGCGGGTTCAACCCCTACACAAGTCAGAAGGACTAAAATGTTGACTTCTCGTCCTTGACTTGGGGACGTAAACTACAAGTACCTCAGAATTGGGCGTAGTCAAACGTAGTATGCACACTTTCTATTACTTCTAGTAGCCTAGGCTGATTTTGTGTGTGGACATCAGGCTAAGAACCCACTTGGACTTCTGCGGCACTTGTATTTTACGTCATCAAGTCAAGGATGAGAAGTCAACATTTTAGGCCAACTGACCGGTGTAAGATCGAGGGGAAGAGAGGCAGAGGCAGACCAAGTGAAATTATGCTGGATGGACTGATACGGCGGCATGGAGGAATATCATCAGCAGAGTTGATCTAGAACACCAAAGATCGAGATCTGTTTAGAGCCATGAACGCCTACGCCAGCTGGCAGGGCACATGATGATGATGATGACCGGTGTAAGGGTTGGACCCGGTTGAGTCGTATCTATTCAGCCATACTGACCATATCTGGTTCTTGAATGACGCCTTCTTTTACTTTCTCGTGCACTCTTTTGTGTTCTCTGCTTTCTCTTCAGGAGCCGCGTGTCTTCGGCTACCAGGTGTCATCGTATTATGAATCAACAACTCACGCAGTGTAGATACTTCTTGTGTTTTCTCTGGAAAGAGATGCTCAGTTGCGATCGTTACGCTGGCGGGCTCTGTGGCTAAGGATTTTACAAACGGACTTCGTAATCCCGCATACCGCGTTCGAAACACAACTGCGGGCGATTTGGAAGCAGACTGCTTTGCGCTGATTTTCAAACAATGGTATGAGTGTTGGTTGTTGAGAAAACAATAGCAAATTACTTAACGTAAGCTTGCCCAGGAATCACAAATAACCAAAAGAAATGCTGGAGTTGACTGCTACGTCCTGCAACTAACTAATTGACTAAGAGACTGAAGAAATACATATTTTATTTGTTATTTATTGCAACCAAAATTTTTAATTTCCTAAGTGGTGCAGTCGAAAGCGCACTGGTCTTTAATAAAACGGCCATAGGCTTGAACTCAAACATTCTCAGTTTGACAGTTTTCCCAAGAGAATGGTTTTGGGGTCTTAAGCTACTCGCGCTCAGCGTACAAGAGATTCCCCCCCCCCCCCCCCCCCCCCCCCCCCCCCCCGGAAAGAAAGATTGCCAAGAAGAGCATTGGTCAAACCAGGCCATAATGCGATGAGGCAGATATCTGAAGTAACTCACAACATATCCTACGGTACTGTACAATCCAAGCAACTGATTCCACTTAATCAGCTTGTGGGGTCATCAAATAACATCCTTCATGAAAAAAAAAGAGTTTGCTTTATGTCGTTTACAGGACGTCGCAGTCAACAACATTTGTTTTTTTTTTTGTTGTTGTTGGATGTTTGTGATTTCTTGGTAAGTTTACCTTTACTAGTTTGCCAATTTATTTCTTAATAACAGCTACTCATAGCATTGTATAGAAACCATCGCATGGTGGTCTGCTTTCAAATAGTCGGCAGCTGTGTTTCGAACGCAGAATGAGTGATTGCGCATTGTGTTGTCAACCCCTTGGCCACAGAGCCATCTTCATGAAAGTTAGATGAATATCGTTGACAGGACGTAGCATTCAACCCCAGCATTTTTGGCTGTTTCTGATTCCTGGTTGTGGGTTCGATTCTGGAGTCTGTCATTTGGTTCACAAGATTCCTGGTTGTAGGTTCGATTCTGGAGTCTGTCATTTGCTTCACAAGTGCAGTTTTCTCGAAGACTCCTAGGGGTTTTCGCTGGAAATAAGGAATACAAAAACGTGAGAAATTTTAAACACGGACACAGTGTACGTACCTCACAACGAACTCAACAATGATGAACATAAAAAAAAAACGGGGAGTAATATTTTAAAAAGAAATAATAAAATAAAAAATAAAAAATAAATAGACTAAGACACAACGAACGACGTTTCAATTATACTAATCTTTATCATGAACAGAACGACGGATATAGGGAATTCATGCTCGCCGGAGTGTATATCTATATCTTATACGTACGTATTTCCACATATAACTGACAGGCATACACTCCGACGACAGTGAGGGCCGTCCGGGCCCAGGAAACATTTATTGCATCTATCGACCCGTCTAGCAGTCCACCACACACTCAATAACTGTACATAATAAAATATATCCCCACATACATATACATAGGGAGTCTCCGTGGCGAAGTTGTCAAGCCGTCTGACTCGGGCTCCGAAGGCTGTGGGTTCGATTCAGGGTCGCATCCTTCGATTCATGAGTGAAATTTTTCGGAGACTCCTTGGGTCGTCGCTAGAGCTACGGAGTTCGTGCTTTGTGCGTCGCTTTCCGCGCTATGGAAAGAGACCAAACAATATGGGATAAAACCCGGTGCCCGGTGAAAAGAAGTCGACCCTGTCGACTTTTAAGCGACTTTTTTAACATAATAAAATAACGGTCCCAAATTATTTATTGTACGTGCGCATTTCCACTTATAACTGTCAAATATTATTGGTACGTATTTAGATTTTCTCAGTTCTATATGCTAGTTTGTAGTGTTTAATATTTTTATATATTACCTAATTAGGCCCTGTAAGGGATACTTTTGACAATGAATAATTTGGGACAGTTATTCGGAGGAGCGCCCTAAAGATCTAGCAATGATATAGAACCAGAAGTGGCAGACAGCACCACGGAAGACCGGCAAGTCTGGTGTACCGCAGACAGCCCACACAAAGACAATATTTACTCAACTAAATCGCTCACCGTCACAAACAGACACACATATTCTACACACTTTGAAACTTCAGCCGAGACTTGCCGAGGGCATAATCGGAGAGCTCTTCATCTGCGGGAGTTCAAGAAAACACAGCTGCACCCGCTTCCTTGTTGTACATTGTCTAACAGACTCGACTACTTGAGCAATAGTTCTCAGTTTTGTTGTTTTGTTTCGTCTCTGGCCTCCTCCTCCTCCTGCTCCTCCTCCTCCTCCTCCTCCTCTTCTTCTTCTTCTTCTTCTTCTTCTTCTTCTTCTTCTTCTTCTTCTTCTTCTTCTTCTTCTTCTTCTTCTTCTTCTTCTTCTTCTTCTTCTCCCAACACAATAGACAAATGGCACCAATACTAAAGTACATAAACTTATGAGTAGATAGTAACATGGAACTCTACAACACAATCTTCTACCAACTCTATGCTACCAATGCCAAACCCGGACGATGACAGAAAAAGAGAAAAGAAATTCACAACATAAATGAGATTCCTGAGAATAATACTCAGTGCATCAAGAAGAGAGAAAATCAGAAATGAAGAAATCAGGACTAAAGTGGGGGTTATTGCAGCGCTAGATTTCATTAGAGAACAGAAAATTAAATGATTGGGTCTTATAACTAGGCTACTACTAACAGTATAACAAACAATCATATACAAACCAAACAGAACTAGAAGAAGAGTCCTTTGCAATCTGAATATATGAAACCTATAAACGGGCACTATCCCGCTGTTTATATTGCACATCGGCACCGCAAGTTACAAGAGGAACAAGATGAGATGCTGCGATTAATGGCGGTTCGCATGGATACCCAATAAAGAAAGCACAGTACAGACTGAGAACCTCTGAATTTTGGAACTCATATGTTCTTTAAGATCTAGAGAGAGTTAGGTGGTAACAAGATCGTCTGCTTAAACGACAGCCGCCGTGTTTAATGGTGGCCTCGAGGCTACGCATCGTAAGTGGTTCCCTAACAGACAAGGCACCCAAAGTGTTGTTTGAGAAAAGCAGGCAGGGAGCGGAGAGGGATGAAGAGATTTCCCCGAATACGAAAAAATCTAGGCAAACCTTCTGGCCTAGAGGGACAACAGTGGAAGATAAAACTTTATGGACGGCTGAGTGAACCAACAATACTGCAGTTTATACAAAAGACAACATTGCGAATGCAGACAATCAATTTCAAGCGAACTACAGAAGAACAAAAAGCAAAAAAATAAAACATAAATAAATAAATAAAAAAATGTTAGCTGTATATTCTTTACAAGAGGTCGCAGTCAACACCAGCATTTTTATCTGTGATTACATGATAGTTGCATGTCCTTAGCAGGATGGCGCAATCAGCCCCAATCGTGTTTTGGCTGTTTGTGATTTACTGGGCAATGTTTTCGTTAATTTGTTTGCCATTGCTTTCTTAAGAAGCAACGCCCATAGCATAAAAATCAACGCAAGGCGGGCTACTTCGAAATCATCTGCAGCAGATTTCGAATCCTCCATTCGGTATGATTGGGGAATTGTGAAACGCGTTTCACTGCTCTTAACCCACATCGCGGCTGTAAATAAACAAGTAAATAAATACATTAAATATATAAAAATACTGAGTACAACAAATTCCAACAAGGTTCTACCCACGGCGGTCAAAAAGAACAATAAAAGAAGAAAAAGGAAAGACAATAAAAGGAAAATAAGACATTGGTTCCCCTCCCGGATCACATTTCTTACACAAATATACGATTGTGTTTCTCTCCCTTTGTAATAGTGGGTTGTCTCCCCTGGAAGACAGAGGTGCGGACATTGCAGGTTTGAGGGGACTGTGGTGATGAGTGATTGGTTCAGTCACATCGTTGTTACGGGGGGAGGGGAGGGAGGGTAGGGTGGCTGTTCGGGTGTGGTGATGTTTGTGAGGTAGAAAACAGATAGAAGGGTGGGTGGAAAGACAGACAGACAGATAGATAGACAGACAGATAGATAAACAGACCGACAACGTAGTAAGGTGGCTTTAGGTAGGTAAGTAGATTGGTAGATAGATAGATTGGTAGGTAGATAGATTAGTAGATAGATTGATGGACGGACGGACGTAAAGACAGACGGACAGACAGAAAACTGATACAAATAAGATAGGTAGATGGGTGGGTGTGTTTAGGGAGGAAAATAGATAGACCGGCGGACGGACGGTCAGACAGAATGACGGGCAGACATAAGACAGACAGACAGACAGACAGACAGACAGACAGACAGACAGACAGACAGACAGACAGACAGACAGACAGACAGACAGACAGACAGACAGACAGAAGGATAGCCATTTAGAGAGACAGACAGACAGATAGACAGACCGACAGACGGATGGACGGACGGGCGGGCGGGCGAGCGGACGGACGGACAGACGGACGGACCGATAGATAGATAGATAGATAGATAGATAGATAGATAGATAGATAGATAGATAGATAGATAGATAGATAGATAGACAGACAGACAGACAGACAGATAGATAGATAGATAGATAGATAGATAGATAGATAGATAGATAGATAGATAGATAGATAGATAGATAGATAGATAGATAGATAGATAGATAGATAGATAGATAGATAGATAGATAGATATTTGGTGGGAAATAGAGGGCAGACATATAGTTACCATATCTACACCATCCGTTGTGTATTATTCCGAGTAGCTGGTGTATATTTCTGCCCAACCTTTTACAAATGTAAAATAATAAAAGTGTGTCTCTTACCGGAATCATGAACCCGCCTCTACAGATATCCAACGCGACTACACTAACAACTTCGCCACCAACACCTTGACATGTTGAAAGTCTAACGAAGAATCACGTTACAAAGACACATTCCCGGTTTGTTTTAGTCCACTGGGGGGAGCATGGACCGACAGACACGCCTTTGAAGAACCGACTTACAAGTTTCACAAAGGCGTACCTCTCATCCCGCCTCGTTTGAAAGCAAAAAAAACAAAAAAAAGGCGTTTCATATTTTTATTTCCCAAGTCGCCATCCATCTTGAACACCACAAACACTCACACACTCAATCACATCATACGCACACTCTCTCTAGCTCACGCGCAAACACTCACACATGCACCCTCAATCCCTTTCTCTCCTTTTTACCGGTGTATATGTCCGCTGACTTGTTTGTATTAAATTCGGGGTGTTTTTACTCAGTTCGCACTTTATTTCTTGTTGATTTATTCTTTATGTTGTGCTTCTTTTTACAATGTTTCTACTTTCCAATGGCTCGATAAGGCCACATCACCCATCCAGTGGCGCTTGGTCACAAAACAATCATCTTGCACAATAAGATTACAATAGGCAAGATGGGATTTCGTAGCACAGGGACATATGTGGAAGTCAAAGGAAGTTAAACTTAGCACCAAACTTAGAATTTTTGACTCCATTGTCAGTTAAATCGGTACTACCGTATGGGTCAGAAACATCGAGAACAACTAAAAGAATTACTACGCGAGGGCTTCAAATGAAAACATTAAGAGTGTGATATAAATTACAATAGCCATGCCATTGTCTTGTAACCTGTAAATATTGTTGTTAAAGATGTCAAGAGTGTTAAGCACGTGAAATCACGGTGCAAACGAAAACTGTGGCGTCATAAGGACCGTGTAAAGATGGCCGATCCACTTTTGACAAAGAGGAGCAGCATTCTGTTATCCGTTTTTTTTTTATCAGTGAAGGGGTGAAACCTATAGAAATTCATCGGCGAATGAAGGTCCCGTATGGTGACGCATGCCTGTCATTCCAGCTAGTGTATGAGTGGAGTAGGAAGTTTCAAAACGGAGTGTTTTCTGTGACAGACTGTTCACGACTAGGTCAGGCACACCGAGTAGTGAACCCCACAGTCGACTTTTCTACAGCAACCCAAGCACTCTATCGGCGCTGGAATACTTGCATTGAACGCAGTGGTAAATACATCGAAACATGATAAATTTACTCTTTACTTGTTCAGAATGTATTTACACACACACACACACACACACACACACACACACACGCACACACACATACAAACACACACAAACACATCATTTAAGGTTTTCATTTGAAACGACCGCGTGTATTGCCAAATTTAACTTTCTATGTCCACCGAAGGACGCTATACCGCCGTACTAAGGTGATGGTCATATTTGTTTCGTTTCGCGGTACCTTTCGCAATTGCAGTGTTCAGTGAATAGAAATATAATACCTGTTCATTTGATTGGTCTAAACCTACTGCTTTATTGGCACTGAATCAATTAAGATGTTTTCTTTGTAGAGAACCACCACAATCTGTTTATCTTCCTTCCCACCAGTTGTCAGAACAGATGGACTGAAGGGCCGACGCGGTCGGCTGCCATCAAAGCCCAAATCACCACAGGAGTCCCCGCCCTCGCCGCCGGTCAGCTTGATAACTGGCCTCGTTAGAGCTCACGTGGACACGTGCCCAGATATTCCTAACCTGGACTACAGCCAGGTGAGTACGATGTGAGGTCACTGGAAACGATGATAGCCGCAGTGAGGTGTCTGGTGTGTGTGTGTGTGTGTGTGTGTGTGTGTGTGTGTGTGCGCGCGATTGAGTAGATTAGTCTCGTGTGTGTGTGTGTGTGTGTGTGTGTGTGTGAGTGGATGTGTGAATTCTTTAGTAGATTAGTCGCGTCTCAGTGTGTATATGGATTTATAAATTCTTGAGTAGATTAGTCTTGTGAGTGTGTGGATGTATATGTGAATTCTTGAGTAGATTAGTATCGTGAGTGAGTGTATAGATGTGTAAATTCTTGAGTAGATTAATCTCGTGTGGGTGTGTGTCTGGATGTATAGATTCTTGAGTAGATTAGTTTCATATATGTGTGTGTGTGTCTATGTTTGTGTGTGTGTGTGTATGTGTGTGTGTGTGTGTGTGTGAATTCTTGAGTAGATCAGTCTCCTGTGAGTGTGTGTATTGATGTTTGAATTCTTGAATAAATTAGTTTCGATTCTGAGTGTGTGTAAGATATGGGATTTCTTGAGTTGTCTCGTGTGTGGGGTCTGTGTGTGTTTGTGTGTGAGTGGATGAGTGAATTCTTGAGTAGATTGGTCATGTGTGTGTGTGTGTGTGTGTGTGTGTGTGTGTGTGTGTGTGGATGTGTGAATTATTGAGTAGATTAGTCAAGCGTGTGTGTGTGTGATGTGTGTGTGTATGTGTTTGGGTGTGTGTGAGTGTGTGTGTGTGAGTGTGTGTGTGTAGATGTGTGAATTCTTGAGTAGATTAGTCTCCTGTGGGTGTGTGTATGGATGTATGAACTCTTGAATAAATTAGATTCGTGTCTGAGTGTGTGTATGATGTGGGGATTCTTGAGTAGTCTCGTGTATGTTGGTGTATGGATGGGGTATTGGTGCACTTTAAGGCAGATGTAATCAGGCCCTTTGAGATCATGAGTATACTGTGGAAGGACACATGAGTATACTGTGGAAGGACACATGAGTATACTTTGAAAGGACACATGCGCTGTCAATGCCTGGGGAGACTGCTGCGGCAAGGAGTGACCTGAGGAGCTGTCCGAAACTTAGCACTCAGATTAAGCTTCATACCGACAACTAATCAAATTGCTGCTGGCACCACTGGTATTTGGACTCTTTGCTTGTTGTTGAATACGAGAACGGAACAAGTATGGGAATGTCCCAAAGGCAGCGATGTCGTTTCTTGACTCAACCTAAAGCAACTATTCCTCAGTGTCATCTTATGAGTCCATTCAGCATCCTTTGTCTCGGTCTGTGTCTGCTTCCTGTTTCCAGGCATGTCGAGGTTTTGCAATGCCTCTCTTCTCATCTGATCAACCTGATTACGTTAATGTGTGTATGCATGGCTTTAAGTCAAGTCTCAGTCAGATTTGTCTCAGTTACCTTATGACAGTAGACTGTTCTACATGCTTTCTGTTAGCGCCGAATGTTGCACGGTGCTCACCAAACCTGGCACTCCCCATTGTGCCAACGGCTTCGAGTGGAGGAGCACAAATGGGAGGGTACAAGCCTTCCGTAGTGCGAGGAAATGCAATCTAAAGACTAAATGACAGGACAGACCAGGTCCTATAGGATAGAAGTTACGATAGCCGGACAGTTAGAGCATTGCTTTGCTAATCCGGCAACTTATGCTGCCTGTCTTGTTCTTCGAACTGGTTACCATTCCTCTGGAATAAACTAGGTAGGCCTAGAGAGGGATTATGCTGTATGGGCAACACATGGTCTCTAAATTCAGCCCAGGCTTTGAGCTATGGAGAGGTATAACTGCATTTTACAAACTATTGTCTATTAAGACTGCAAGTTGCTAGTCAGTATGCGTTGATATTTGCCTATTCAACTTTCAGCTATTTCACATATTCTTACCAACTAACTCACAAATATCCTCACGGCCTTTTGCAGTTCCAAATGTCCAAACCTGACGACCCCACGTGCCGGCATGAGGACAGTGTAAAGGTCTTCTACAACATCCTGCTACAAAGCATGGACGTATTGCGGGCGTGGACGGAGAAGATCCCTGGGTTCACGGATCTCCACAAGGATGACCAGGAGCTATTGTTCCAGTCCGCTTCCTTGGAGCTCTTCGTCCTGAAAGCTGCATACAGGTACGCTAGAATGCTTTACAAGTTTCTTGTTAGCTCAGAATGAACTGCGGTGGTATAGTGATTAGAAAGTTTGCCTGCTAAGACAGTGTTCTGCGATCAATCACTAGCTGTGGCAGGGGTATTTTTAAGTCCCGTCCGATTCATGTCTAAGGCCAGTCCAGCATCATGGGTAAGTATATAAAGGGCACTGTAACATGCCTTGAGGCCCCACACAGCCTCATAGAAAAGTAAGTTTGAAAACGGCACTTCAACATGTTTTTAGGGCCACCCAGGCTCATTGGTAAGTAAGCATATAAAGGGCACTTTATCATGCCTTGAAGCCAACCCAGCCTCATGGGTAATTAAGTATGTAAAGGGAACTATTGTTATAGGTCAATCGTAACTCGAGCCCTGATGTGGACAACATTACACCGGTTGATTTTACTTCCCAAGAAATTTCTCGGTACCAGTTATATTATGGGCATTATTATGGACGATCTGGGAGCGCAAGTTAAAAATTCGCTTCATTCGAGATTCGAACAAATGACATTCAGGCCGGTGGCCAAGCGTCGTAGCCACTGTGATGCCATGAGTACTCGGGTATACAGTGCTGTTTATATTCTTTTATAGACCACTCAGTGCGCGATAAGTGATGTGAAAAGACAGAGCAGGAAGAAGACAACAAATGAAGAATAAAAAGCAGAAAAAGAAGAGGAGAAGGAAAATAAATAGAGGGGAGGATGAGGAAAAAAGGAAAGAGAAGGAAGAAGAAGAAGGCCAAGAAGAATAGGAAGGCGAAGAGGAGGAGGAGGGAAAAAAAAGAAGAAGAAGTAAGAAGAAGTAGAAGAAGTAGAAGAAGAAGAAGAAGAAGAAGAAGGAGGGGGAAGCGGAGGAGGAGGAGAGGAGGAGGAGGAAGAGGACGAGGAGGACGAGGAGTATAAGAAGGTAAAGGACATCTAATCGATAATCTTTAATTACTTTGTCACTTAAAATTGTGTCCATTGTTGTCTTTCTTCTGTCTTGACATTCTTGCTGGCTGCCATTCCTGAAGTCCCAATGTGTACATGTAGAAACTGGATTATTTCAACAGGGTACAGCCGAACGACGAGAAGATCATATTTGAGAATGGACAAGTGTTTCACAGGCTTCAGTGTATGAAAACTTTCGGTCAATGGATCAATTCAATTGTCGAATTCGGGCTCAGTCTACACAGAATGGGACTGGATATCTCATCTCTGGCATGCATGAGCGCTCTGGCAATGGTTACATGTAAGTTCAACATTATTGTATACGTGAACTTAAATTTAGTATCATCATCATCAAACTGCTTGTTTGCTATGACGGGTCTCCTAGATCTTATGTCCAGTACCCTCAAGGTACATTCACACATACCTCTTCCAGTTCATCTCTTGACACACATGACATGCTGGTGTGTTGGGGAACGAGCATGCGAACATATTGGCTGGGTCTGCACAGCTCCGTGGGGTACTGATGTATGATAAGGTAGACGAACATACAACAGATTATGGTCGTCAGTATGAATAAAGAAATAGTGCAATGTAATATAAGGGTAGATGGCGATACTCTCAAACATGTGATCATAAAACATTTAATAGCAGTGGAAATGTGGTTTCTGAGGAAATGCAAAGATTACCATGGACAGACAGAAAAAGGAATGACAAGTCCTACAAGGAACAATTGAAAATCGTGAACTGTCTAGATAAATTTGACTTAGACAGTCAACATTTTTGGGGGTAAGTTATGAGACAAAATGAACTGGAGAAAGTGGTGAAAACTGATTGAGGGTAAAAGAACAAGGAGAAGGCAGAGATGTAAATAAATACCTGGATGGCTTGGCCACGTGGCATCGTCGTTACAAAAACCCTTAGCTGATCCATGACTATGGTCATCTTGTGAGATGGCAAAACATGACCACCGACGTAAGACGAGAAACCCTAGACGAATATGACTGTCACTGCCCACGGAAAAGACCATATGAAGAGAAGCAGGAAGCTGTGGACAAATGTGACGATAAACTCCACACAGGAAGAGCAATGAGAAGAACGAGTGAGATGACTTTGTAGACTTGCATGTCACCACTAATGGTTAATCTTCTTCAGGGTCCCTTTTCTGTAGCTGGCATCGGCGACAATGACTCTCTCTGAACTTCCCTGTAACTTGGCATTTTAAAGAACTTGGAGTTAATACAAGTATTGTTTATTCATGATGATGTTCCTTTTTGTAAAAGTAACATTCCTCCTTCCTCTTCTACAGTAAGACATGGTCTCAGAGAACCCGAAAAAATGGAGGAGCTACAGATGAAGATAATCGACTGCCTCAGAGACCACTGCACGTACAACAGCGAGGCTCAAAGAAAACCCCACTTCTTCTCGCGGATCCTCAGTAAAATCGCCGAACTTCGCACTCTAAGTCGTGAAGGTCTGAACTGTATGACGGAAGTCGTGAAATTTGATGACGCAACTTCCGCCCCTGCTGTGATCCAGAACTATATCTCCAATCAGCTGCCTTTCTAAAACTGTCAATCAACAGTTTTTATTGTTTGTAACCTTCAGTTCTTATTGTTCCCGATTGACTGTACTGATTCTCATTGTTCCCGATTGACTGTACTGATAATTCTTCTTATTTTCAATTGTTTGTTTATCGTTGATGCCTTTTCCCCCATTTTAGTGACGTAACCACCTTTAATTTTGTGGTGAAATTTCATTAAGTCTTTCTTAGATTGAATATATGTTATATATTGGTAAGATCGTAGGAGTTGTATAGATAGTTTACTTGAGAGGTGGGTGTGGTATACAGAGTTTGTCAAAGAGGTAGGTGCTGTACAGAGAGTTAGTTGCATATCCTTTCAGGACGTAGCAGTCAGCCCCAGCATTGTTGGCTGTTCGTGATTCCTGGGCAAGTTTACATTCAGTAGTTTGCCATTGCTTTCTGAACGACCGGCACCCATACCATTTCGTAAAAAGATAAAACAATGCTTTCTGCTGCCAAATCGCCTGCAAATGTGTTTCAAACGCGGTATGCGGGATTACGAACTGCGTCCGTAACGCCTTTGCCACGGAGCTGGCAGAGAGTAGGAGAAGGAATTATGGAGGAGTGAGGGAGACATAGATGGAGAGAGAGGGAGGGAGAATTATATACATATATAATTTACAAAGGGTTAAGAGTTCCGCAGAGAAAGGGGAGGGGGAAAGAGTTAGTATATGATATTAGAAAACTGAACATCTTGTGTGAGAATCGTGACTAGAAACAAACGACGGACAAACGATCGCGTAAAGCAGCGGAATGATAGTACAAGAAACAAAGGCCAAGAAAGTAACAGAATGAGACTATAGAAAAATTGAACACTTATCATCAATAACTGAACATTTATCACACATCCCGGCAGAACTGATATACCGCTTGCCTCAAATTTGATTTCATTACCTTTTCAACGCACTTGTACTTAAGTTTTGTTTTGTAAAATGCAACTATGTATATTATAACTATATAATAACAATTAATAATTATACCCACTCTGTTGATTTATTTTGCCCCTGTACAAACAAATGCATATTGTAACCGTTTGCGTCAAATCCGTTTTACGATTTCTTTTTTGTCTTCGCACTGGTTAATTTTCTTGTCTGAAATCTACGTCAAATTATCACGTCAAGCACTGGTTTTGCTTACGATCAAATTTAATTATTTTTGTACCTACAAATTGTTGATTACATTTAAACTGTTGACATTTTGTCAGCCCTGTTCGTTTAAGTATAGTGATGAATTTTCCTGTCGCCGTTTCTTAAACTTTCATTCTTAAACTGTGAATATAAACTTAAATTCAAAGGCCAAAGGTGACTAAACACGTACTGTATCTATTTTACAATGATTTATACTTTCAAATTGTTCGTCATTTAAAATATTAACTAATTTATTTATTGTACATTCAATTGTTTTTATGGACATATTGTTATTGAATATATATTTCGTTCCTGCTTTGGTGTTAGTTTGGTTTTTATTTATTTTCTTTACAATAAATACATTACTATTGTGTCAGCGTACCGTTTTTTTGTGTGGTAAAGTTAGACATGTATGCTAATTTTCTATGTCAACGGTTAAGTAGTTTAGAACAAATAAGTATGATCTGTTGTTAAAATATGCTTCGTGAGATTATAAAATTAGACACATATTATTTTAATTGGTAAATATGTGTTTTGAATGTTGCGCATTTATTTTTAAGTACACATTATTGGTCCGTAGATTTCACGTTTTTGATGTCTTTTGTGGTTGCCTCCATCCGTCTGTTATTGTTAGTAGGCCTGTTAACGAAACTGATAGCAAACTACGCTGATAATATCACGAGTACGGTCGGTCGAGAGTTAGAATACTAGGCTGGTAGCCATCAAACATGAGGGAAAGAATGACCTCCTATTCCTCCGTGCACTCACGCCTCCAACATTTGATGGTCCTAGCACATCAATGACGCCGTAGCAGTAAATTGCTTCTGAACAAATTTGTATTTTTTAAATCTGTCATTGTTATCATTTTATTGTCATCAATATTACTGTGTAGGCTACCTTCGTTAAATCGTGATTAGTTTGTTTAACTACCAGACAATAAGTACCCCTACAAGTCTGAGAGATGTCCACTAACTTCCAAACAATAATTACCCCTGCAAGTCTGAGAGATGTCCACTAACTGTCAAATAATAAGAACCCCTGCAAGTATGAGAGATGTCCCCTAACTGCCAAAAGATAAGTACCCCTACAAGTCTGAGAGATGACCCTTACCTGCCAAACAATAAGTACCCCTACAAGTCTGAGAGATGTCCCCTAACTGCCAAACAAGAAGTACCCCTTCAAGTCTGAGGGATGAACCCTAACTGCCAAAAAATAAGTACCCCTACAAGTCTGAGAGATGTCTCTTACCTGCCAAAAAATTAGTACCTTAAAAGTCTGAGAGATGTCCCTTACCTGCTAGAAAATAAGTACCCCTACAAGTCTGAGAGATGTCCACTAACTGACAAACAATAAGTACCCCTTGCAAATCTGAGAGGTCTCCTAACTGCCAAACAATAAGTACCCCTTCAAGTCTGAGGGATGAACCCTAACTGCCAAAAAATAAGTACCCCTACAAGTCTGAGAGATGTCCACTAACTTCCAAACAATAATTACCCCTACAAGTCTGAGAGATGTCCACTAACTTCCAAACAATAATTACCCCTGCAAGTCTGAGAGATGTCCACTAACTGTCAAATAATAAGAACCCCTGCAAGTATGAGAGATGTCCCCTAACTGCCAAAAGATAAGTACCCCTACAAGTCTGAGAGATGTCCACTAACTTCCAAACAATAAGTACCCCTACAAGTCTGAGAGATGTCCACTAACTTCCAAACAATAAGTACCCCTACAAGTCTGAGAGATGTCCACTAACTTCCAAACAATAAGTACCCCTACAAGTCTGAGAGATGTCCACTAACTTCCAAACAATAATTACCCCTGCAAGTCTGAGAGATGTCCACTAACTGTCAAATAATAAGAACCCCTGCAAGTATGAGAGATGTCCCCTAACTGCCAAAAGATAAGTACCCCTACAAGTCTGAGAGATGACCCTTACCTGCAAACAATAAGTACCCCTACAAGTCTGAGAGATGTCCCCTAACTGCCAAACAAGAAGTACCCCTTCAAGTCTGAGGGATGAACCCTAACTGCCAAAAAATAAGTACCCCTACAAGTCTGAGAGATGTCCACTAACTTCCAAACAATAATTACCCCTACAAGTCTGAGAGATGTCCACTAACTTCCAAACAATAATTACCCCTGCAAGTCTGAGAGATGTCCACTAACTGTCAAATAATAAGAACCCCTGCAAGTATGAGAGATGTCCCCTAACTGCCAAAAGATAAGTACCCCTACAAGTCTGAGAGATGACCCTTACCTGCCAAACAATAAGTACCCCTACAAGTCTGAGAGATGTCCCCTAACTGCCAAACAAGAAGTACCCCTTCAAGTCTGAGGGATGAACCCTAACTGCCAAAAAATAAGTACCCCTACAAGTCTGAGAGATGTCTCTTACCTGCCAAAAAATAGTACCTTAAAAGTCTGAGAGATGTCCCTTACCTGCTAGAAAATAAGTACCCCTACAAGTCTGAGAGATGTCCACTAACTGACAAACAATAAGTACCCTTGCAAATCTGAGAGGTCTCCTAACTGCCAAACAATAAGTACCCCTACAAGTCTGAGAGATGACCCTTACCTGCCAAACAATAAGTACCCCTACAAGTCTGAGAGATGTCCCCTAACTGCCAAACAAGAAGTACCCCTTCAAGTCTGAGGGATGAACCCTAACTGCCAAAAAATAAGTACCCCTACAAGTCTGAGAGATGTCCCTTACCTGCCAAAAAATAAGTACCCCTACAAGTCTGAGAGATGTCCCTTACCTGCCAAAAAATAAGTACCCCTAAAAGTCTGAGAGATGTCCCTTACCTGCTAGAAAATAAGTACCCCTACAAGTCTGAGAGATGTCCACTAACTGACAAACAATAAGTACCCTTGCAAATCTGAGAGATGTCCACTAACTGTCAAACAATAAATACCCCTGCAAGTATGAGAGATGTTTCCTAACTGTCAAAACATAAGTACCCATATAAGTCTGAGAGATGTCCTTTACCTGCCAAACAGAAAGAACACTGCAAGTCTGAGAGCTGTCCCGTATTTGCCAAACAAAAAATACCCCTGCAAGTTTGAGAAATGGCATTTAACTGTCAAAAATGCTTTAAAGGCACTCTGAAAATCTCACTGAAAGCTTTTGAAATTCATCATGACACCTGGGTGACTGCTGCCAAAGTCCGAAATTCGTGGCGTACATCACGAATTTCAAGCAGTCTTTGCCCACATTGTCAAAGAACATAGGCGAGCCAAATAGGCCTTATCAGCCATCTTCGAACTCGCGGCTCCATACTTTCAACTCAACTGGATGAAATGAATGGTCATCATCATTCTTGATGGACAAACAACAACTGTCAAAACCAAACACTAGGTTCTCTGCTTTTGTTTGTAAAAGTTTAAACTCATCATCACGTGTCGTGCCGATCGGCGCAAACAATCAGACCCCCTCACAAACATGTACCTCGTGACTTTGATTAGTTCGACTGCTAATGGTCTTCTCTGGCACTCTACCTATCCATCCTGTATTTTCTTAGTTTCTGGACCCCTGTCTCTAACACCGAGGATTTTCCCGGCTCTCCCTGTCTTGGCTAGACACTGTCATTGTCATCATATAGCAGTCACTTTGGAGAATGTCGCTGTCATTGCGAAAATATTCTGGATCCTTTGCTAGTTCCCACTGCCTCATGTATTTTCATGCCCAAGATGATACCAGTATTCCGTGTCACTGTTCGTGATGGTCGATCCCCAACCTCTTCTTCAGGAACCATGTTTGTTTTCATCAATGTTAATTTCAGACCGCAGTGAGTTTCATAAAGTATGTCAAATAAACGCATGCTTTCGGCGGAGTGGCAGGCTTCAATTCAACAGTCAAAATATAGAGAGCATCTACTGGATCTTTACCCCCAGGACATGCTGGTGTGGTGGGAAACGAGCAGACGGACAGATTGGCTGGGTCTGCGCCACTCGGTGGGGTATTTATTAGTGCATAATAAGTTAGACGTCGTCTGGGCCCTTTGGATCGCGTGTATGCTGCAGAAAGACATAGATCTTCACGGCCTGAAGATAATGGTGCTACAGGGGGTTACCAGAGGATCTGGCCGACACTCGGTACTCCAAGGAGAGGCTAGATGGACACATACTCAGTCTGCTACTGGTATCTTTAGTATTCGGACCCGTCCCTGGCTGTTGAAGATGAGGACTGAGCATGTATGGGATTGTCCCGAGTGCTGTGATGTCAGTCCTTGACTCAACTCAACCCACACGCCCGGGCTCTCCTAGCAAAGAGTGCTACAACCATAATTGTACAGACCAATCCGCACTTGTCTGTGATGTGGTCAGTAGTCACCCGGCAATCTTTACCTCCAAAGACATTTATGGGTACCCAATTCAGGCTGGGTCAACCTGAAAGCCCTGGCCAATGTTATAAATTCGAATCAGCCGCGATGCTAATCAAACCCATGACAGCCGTGTCAGAAAGATAGCGCGCAACCACCACTCTGCTGTAAAACAAGACATATTTTACTGACTCTGGACTCGTAGAGTCTCACATGTTGGTCCCACTCTAAACGGGTGATTGTAAAGTAGTTGCTTGAGTTTTGTCGTTTTATGTGACACGTGTTATAAACCCCGTTTAATATAACCAAAGTATTTCAGTTTCCGGATACTGTCTCTGAGCCAGTTGTCGTCAGCATACAGATCTCGTAGAATGTCAGTGTTCTACTGATTCTTTGACCATGGTATTCTAAGAATTTCTCTTTAACATTTAACTACAATCAGCCTAACTTCTTCCTTAGTAAATGTGAAGTGATCCAAGACTCCCACATGAGCCAAATGACGAGTGTCGTGTCCTGATATAATTAATCAAAAGTCTTTGTGAAATGGCCTCTTGCGGTTCTTGGACGTTAGTTGTTTTATATGTCTATAGGATTCATAGAATTATACTTAAAAAAAGCACATCTTCGGGCCTTCGAGCTTCTTTCTGATTAATATGTTTAATCTTTACTGATGATTCACAGGCAAATAATTGTATGCCTAAGATGTGATATTAAGGTTTTACTGTTAATACCGGGTGTTTGTAAAGTTTCACTACACTTTGTAGAACAAATTTGATGAAATTTGCCATGCAAAAAAACATGTGCTAAAAATTCATTAAATTAGTTACAGTAGTCATTGCTATGGTCTAAGGCTGTGTTGGAGAAGCTGGAAAGTACCAATGAAGTATTAATTATAACAGGTGTTGGAAATGTCTACTACGGGCTTCAAGACATGACTGTACACGTCTCTTTATATTGTCAAATACCTTCTGCAACGTGTTTGTTGTTATATCTTGAATGGTAATTCTGATTGCTTCTGTTAAGTTCTCAATTGCGTGTACATTATTTTTTAGCAAACAGTTCCTCTCAAGAAGCCCCATAGAATTACTCCAGCAGATTACTGCCATTCGCGGCATATTTCTTTCACGATGGATTTTGGAACATCAAATTTGTTGTACATACAAAGTGTAGTGAGATTTTACAAACACCGTGTACCTTGGGTTGACAGTGTAGCTAACAAACCTTGTCTGGAAGAGGTCAGTGCATGGAGAACATCATATTCAACTAGAAGATAGAGAGAAACAGTATTTTTTGTCATATCATGAGAAAAAGGACACCTGAGAACATAGTCGCCACAAACAATATCAGCGGTAAAAGTGGCAGAGGCAGACTGAAAGAAATTATGGGAAGGGTGTCATCAAAAGGACTGATCCAGAACACCAAGGACGGAGATCTATGGAGAGCATACATGCCTAGGCTATTCTGTGAGACACATAATGATGATGTTAAAACTATTGACCACTTATCAGGCATAGAAATTATGCTTGAACGGGTCATCAATTAAGGATGCTCCATACAAAAAGAATTAATTTTTAAATGTGGATTTATTGATTATCAGAAGTCATAAAACTGCATTTGCAACATATCCGCTAGTGGTCCATCTCTCTCAGCAGCTATTTATTGAATTGTAGTAGCTTTTATTTTGTGGTATAATAGTTACACGATGTGTACCGTGAAGCGACGTAGTGAGTCAAGTTATGATTTAGATCTGATACTTTAGCTAAGAGTATGAAGTTAAGTAACAAACATGTAGCTCGGTATACACACAACAAGCCACCGTTTGTATATGTGGTGAGTCGTTTTATATGCTTGTCAAATATGGACCATGGATAAATGTCATTAAACGTCATTTGCGATGAAGAAAAGGAAAACAAGGATATTTTACTCAACTTGTAACGTATGTGACATATTTTGCTAGACACATACTGTATAGACTAATCGGCACTCTGTGGGTGATGTTGATGGTATCACGCCGACCGACTTAACTCTCCGAGCAATTTTTTGGTACCGCTTGTTGCACTGCGAGCCCTGATTTGTTGTTAGGCAACAAAGAGGGTATCTCAAAGAGAAGGCTCTTGTGGCGTGGTCACAGTCAGAGACGCAAGGAAGCACCGCAGAGGGCACCGGAAAGCATAATAAAAGGAGAAGGAGGAATGGGGGTGAGCAAGGGCAACGTTTCCAAAAAAGGCATGCAAAGATCTACTAATGCAAACACACATATAATTAAATACAGAGAAATATCATAGACTGCCTTGAAACAGAATGATGAGAAAGATTCTCGACCAGCCGAATGTCTGGCATACATGATTATGACGATGAGCCTAAAATTGTCTGCTTATTCTGGGGTTAGGTATCCAGTTCAATTCTAATATTGGACACTATGACTTATAAAAGTATAACTATTTCAAATTCATGTATTCTTTAAAATGTTCGTCAACTGCATACAAGTAAAAATATTTAAGATGAGCTTAAGTAAAAACGAACAGATAATATAACATGCATGATAGGTATTCATGATAATGTACCTTGTTTACTTATTTATATGAAAACATATTATAAACATTTATTGCAACATGTGAGTAATATGATGTTTATATCCCGCTATCTTGTCAACATGTTATCTCCCTTTTGAAATGTAAAGTTGAAAATCATTGTTATTTCCCTTTGCACTACTCGTGAAAGTTCGTTTGTGAAAACAAAAGCACTATATGAAATTGAAATAATTTATATATTATACTTGTTACCACTTTATTCATTAATATATTTGTTCTCTACTTTGTGCCTCCTTCGCAAACCCTCTCTTAAAACCCCACTGCCCACACGCCTTTTCTTAACACAGAGCACATGGCGAAAAAGTTGACTTACATGCATATTTTCCCTTGTACAAATACAATGTTTACAAATTCGCTTTTCTACCCTATTTTTGTATATATGCTTGATGAAAAGAAAGACACACTTTATCCACAAACCCATACCCTGGAATGTTTTAAGAAAATGTGTTTAATAAATTTACTTCTGTATCCTGTATGTTACTTGTTCGCGTGATTATTCCCCGTAGTTTTTGTGCATTTCTGTTTTCTGTTTATGGTTTTTATTATTGATTTTTTTTTTTTCGTTCGCTCGCTTTCAGCTCAAATTAGTCCATACATGCGCTACTACCTCTAAAGATATGAATAAAATTTGGTGGAACTGCGGTAAAGCTGTGAAAATGTAAACAATATAAAATGACACAAAGTAGTGCAGCTTTACATAACATAATTGCGACACATACAGGACGTTGCGGCGATTAGCCTTCATCAGCAAACAGACATATTCACAAAACACAACATATAGTCACGGAGATCTCCTGTGGTTAGACTAATACGTGACGACAGGACGAGAAGAATAAAAAGATGAAAAAAATGAAAGCAATGAAGAGTAACTGAAAATTGGAAAAACAATTATCCTACTTACCTCAGAATTCCTAGAATTCTGGGGTACGTAGGAACATTTTTTTTTCAAATTTTCATTTTACATCGGTGTGTGTGTTTTCGGCGCTTACCAAACCCGATATCCCAAACTGTGCCAACGACTTCGGACAGAGGAGTGCAATTCTGGGTAGTGGGGAGGGGGGGGGGGGGGGGCTCTTACCCCAGTGCGAGGAAATGCAACCTAAAGACTAAATATCACGGCAGGGCAGACTAGGCCCTAAGTCAAGGATGGAAGCTCCGACTGGCGGATATTTAGATATTGCTATACTGAGTCGGCAGCTTCTGCAGCTTATCTTGTTCCATATGAATTGGTGTTGCATTTCCTCTGGAGTAAACTAGGGAGGCTGAGAGAGGGATCATGCCGCATGGGTAACACATGGCCTCTAAATTAACCCAGGCTTTGGGCTATTCAGAGTTAACTCAATTTTAAAAACTATCGTCTGTAAAGACGGCCAGATGCCAGTCAGAACGTGAGTTCAAATCTCTGCAAGAATTGGTATTTCAAAAGACAAATCTTCCTCTTTACATTATAAGTTGTCGAGTACCGAATAACAGCACAAAATATAACAGACACTCGAAGGATGAAAAACCAAACACACAGATAAAGGCAAGCGTTTCGACCGAAGTCTGCATCAACGCAACAACAACAGCAACAACAACAACAACAACAACAACAACAACAGCAGCAGCAGCAACAACAGCAGCAGCAGCAACAACAAACACAACAAAGAAACACTAAAATAAATAACAAACGAACAACACAAGGAAGTAGCTACTTCCACCAAAGATGTCCAATTCCAAAGACTGGGAACTGAAACGCAGCCTCCATTTCTTGGTGTATACTTAAAACACGTATGTATTGTTTGACGCTTACAGAAGTAGAAGTAGAGGCTTGAAAATGCACCAGATACATATCAATTGAAAGTTACAGTTAAAGACTGGGATTCGAACCTGTCACCCACAAATGATAAGAGCGCCTCGCTGCAGAAACAAGTGTACTTCGACGCATGGCAAACTCGACACCAAATAAAAAATTATGTCAATTGCAACGAGATAAAGAGTGTTGAAGTGCTATATAGAACCTGTACTTTTGAATGGATGTGAAACGTAGATAATGAGCAGACAACCTGGGGGTAAAATAACGGCAGTAGGAATATGGTTTCTGAGGAAAATGCAAGAAATACCAAGGGCAGACAGAAAAACCAATAAGCAAGTCTTACAAGAAACACACGAGAACCGTAAACTGATTAGAGAAATAAGATGTAAACAGTCAGGATTATTTTGGGCATGTTATGAGACGCTACGAGGGCGAGTCAATAAGTAAGTCACACAATATGTGGGATGGCAGGTAAATGTAGTTGATGTTTTCTACAGGTATCATTAGGTGACAGCAACATCGAACTTTATATTCCCGTTCGTCAGGTGGCGCTAGGTGACTCATGCGTAGCACATAAACAAAATGGCGTCTGTACTTACGGAGTGGACAACCAAAGAACAACGTGCTGTTGTGCTGTTTTTTTTTTTTGGGGGGGGGGGGCACAAGGACTGCTTACAAAGGACATTAATAAGGAAATACTTCCTATTTATGCTGACAAATGTTTGTCCCGTAAAACGGTGCATAGCTGGGTAGAAAATTTTCTCAAGGACGCTTTAAAATTGTTGATGAAATCCGATCTGGTCGTCCTGTTGAGATTGCAACAGAAGCATCCGTGCAGAGGGTGACAGGCGAGCAACGATAGACTCTGTAGCATCTGCAATAGGATGCTCACATGGTTCAGCATACAGCATAATACATGATCAACTGAAATTTCCAGGACTGCTGACTAGACGAGTGTTGCTTCTTTATAACAATGCAAGACCACATACAGCTCGATTAACTCAGGAGAAAATTAACCAACTAAGGTGGGAAATTTTGGAACATCCACCTTACAGCCCCGACTTAGCCCCTAGTGATTTGCACCTTTTTAGTCCGCTGAAAACTCACCTTGGTGGGAGACATTTCGCGAATGACGCCGAAGTTGAATGTGAAGTTAAACCGTTGTTTAGAAAACAGAGCACGCAGCTCTATGCAGCTGGTTTGGGAGGACTGATAAAACGATAGTATAAGTGCATCATTGTTGGTGGAAATTATGGTGAGAAATAAAGAGATAATGTATGTATAAAAATAAAATGGTTTCAAGTTGTTATCATATTTAGTTATTGTTCTACAGCCATTTGTGACTTACTTATAGACACACCCCCCCCCCTCCGGTATAAACTAAAGCACTTTGTGACAACTAGCAAGACTGAATGGAAAAGAACAAGGAGAAGGCAGACAGAAAAAAAAATATTTGGGTAGCTTTGACGATATCTGTTTCACTTCTTCTATCATCTGTTATTACATGTCCAAGATCAGAGAAATTTGTTAAGATAAAAATATACACTTGAAATTTTGAGAAGTTCTGAACAAAGAAGAACACAAATGTTCCAGAAACATCAGAACGTAATGGAAAGTTAACATTTTCCGGACAAGATAGATTTACGTCGTTTGCATATGTGAAGTACAATTGATCTGGCCCAACAGCTGAGAGCAGAGTACACAGAATTAAAAGTCTTCTTTGGTGTCTCTATTACTAGGTTAGCTTTGAGTTAACATGACTGATCTGTTGACATTAACCAGGTAATATGAACGGGATGCGCTTTTTAATGGTTTTTTTTTTCTTTCTGTTTTTTTTTCCGCTCGCTTTGAACTAGATCGTAGTCCACAGTCAACTTAATTTTGTATGTGGATTAGCTTTCCTTATTACAAATGTCCGTCGCCATCAAACGAACCCACTACAACTTCCGTGTCCCTTGGGGACGTAAACTACAAGTACCTCCGAAGTCGGTGTGGGTTCGCCTGATGGCGAAAGACACTGGTAATAGGGAAAATTAATCCACACTCAAAAATAATTCCAGAGCACTAGAAGCAGTAGCACGTGTATGGGTAATGCTTGAGTTCAAATTGAACGAACGTAAAATAAATAAATAATTAAATAATAAATAAATAAAACAAACATGATTCAGCGCGGAATGTGTGGCATAACGCAGCCAACATTATTCATTTATCAACACATGCCGCAAAAAGAGGAAACAACATTAAAAGAAATTGACTTCACAAACGCAATTGGAGATTGGGACTTAAAACTTAACATCAAAACTGGAACTGAACAAGTGACAAATGACGTGGATTCTTAGAAAGATTTCATCAGACCAAGCTCGGAAAACCATTGGATAGGAGAAACACGTGACCCGCCTTCGCGCCAGTGCATAATTAACATATATTACTATTTCATCAGAAATGTTAATAAGCCCGCACTTTTGTCTGAACTCGCTCCATGGACGGATGTGAGAAGATTGTGTGACCAAAAATTCAATGGGCAAGGCAGAAGTCTGGATCCGAGGTACGTTTGTTAGTCCCTTGATTAGACTAAGAACCCGATGTATCAAGTATCAAGTAATGTAAACCCATGTTTGTGATGTCAATTGAAATGTATTATTATTAATTAAAACCTCTGAAATGTAAAAATGCTCGACTGTAGATTCTAACGACGCAAAGCCATTCCCGGGCAAAATATTCTCTTCGATGAAACTACAATCTCTGATATTCTTAAAGATAATTATTAACTTTAAGAAGTGCATTATACTACTACATTCTATTCTAAACAACTGTGAGAAGTGATGATTCGAAAGCAATCTTGTGCATTTCACCAGAAACATTGTTAAAGATGCTATCACTATCTACAGCTGAAATGACAGTTCGTGTACTAGAACAAGTGCCTTGTTCTAAAACAGACTTATCTATGCCTATTTGCAATCTAGTTAGTTAGTTAGTTAGTTAGTCGACAGATCATCCTCGTTGCACATCGAACCATTCAGTCCATAAGTGCTCGGATCCCCTCCTCAGCAAATCCCGCAGCGTGTAGCGGCTAACGACGCCAGTTCTGTGTTGGTTTATCAATCTTCTTTGGCTTCCTGCGTAGTGTTCTTGTTTGGCCACCCCTCTTTTAATTTGCTGCTCCCGCAGTCTGGCCATTGTTGTAGATTCCCAGTCATCACTTGGTTCTCGCAAAAGTCTCACTTCTCGTAGAGCATTCAGAATGTCAGCCTGGTCCATGGCGCGTCCGCCCTCCACAGTAGCCTCACCTGCGAGCTTGTCAGCCCGCTCATTTCCTTGTACTCCCGCATGACCTGGCACGAAGATGAAACTAATCTTTGCCAGCCTAGACCGCTTCAGAGGCAGCAACCATTCTCTTCGGATCGACCCCTCCTCTATCCTCTTGATCATGTTCATTGAGTCGCTAAGGAAACAAGCCCTAGTGAATGTCTGTGTCTCGAGCCATGTTATTGCTTTACTTACTGCCATGACTTCCATGGTCAGGCTACTTGTGGTTTCAGTGAAAGCACCAGAGTCCTCCTTCACAATTCTCCCTCCGGCCCGAGCTGTAAAGGCCCATGAGCTTCTCACATGTCGGACGACCGACCCATCTGTGTAGATGACCGCGTCACCGTCTAGCGAATTCTCGAAAATCAACGCTTGTACTTCAGCCTCAACAGCAGCCGGATTTTCTTGTCTGCATTTTCTATCTAGTTGGATGCCAACTGAAAAGGATGTGCAGAAGTCTGTTGGCACTTGCACCCACTCCTCGCCAGGTTCTAAGTCCTCAAGTGAACACACCTGTTGAAGAATGTCTTCGGCTTGACCCATCCACGACCGTCCTCTTTTTAACCTGCTGCCCTTCACCGTCCTAATTTCACTATGCAGTGGATGTTGTGTGTTTGCGTTAATTCTGAGGTAGGCGCGTGCCCTGCAAACTTGTATTCTCTCTTCAATGGTTGGAAAATCAAGAAGGTAGCGCATCGCCCTGCATGCTGTATCTTATTTGCAATCTAGAAAGCTGAAAGTGAAATCAATCTTTCCTTTCTCCTTTGTCTATAGAATCAATAGGGTTTGGCGAAATAAATATTTATATTTATGTCAAATTTTAATTAGATAAGAGCACTTATGAACTGCAATACATGAGAAAGTTGTGCTTCGCGGAACACCATCACGCGCAGTGAACTTAACTCATTACTCAACATAACTTAAAACACCACTCCACACCACTCATCACCACACAACACAACACTCAACATCACAACAACAACAGGTAATGGAAGAGAGTTATTAGACACAAGAAGAAGAAGTAGTTAATTGGGAAAACACAGAGAATTATTTATACACATTGTAAACACCATTGAGTAGAAGAAATGTTATAAATGTATGTCATTTATTTACATGCATCTTGACACCTTCTCACTCTTGTCATTGTCTCACTGTACACGTTCACTGACCCCAGGTCAAATGAGAACTTACATACAGCAGGAACAAGTTGATACAAGGCGTACACAGTGTGATAAACTATGACCACCCCAAATTAACCCAACACTAGCTTAGAGAGAAAAAGAGGCGGAGGGGAACTAGTTCCTACTTCAGGAATTTAGGTTTCTTTTACCTACTTTTAAAAGATTGTATTGGTAGGAATGTATATATTTATGCGAATATTCATCAGTGATCTTGGTGGCTCCATACCAACAACCACCCAACACATCAGCAAATTAACCACCTAAATCAGACCTGAGGGAGGGAAGCCGAGAGAAAGAGATGAACCACAAGTGAGATGGAGGATGACTTCGCTATGAGCAGAGCATGGGGAGGCCTTCAGAGGAGCTATACGGGCAGACCTGAAGTGGATCCATCAGCAATGGACCCTGGCTTACCTAATCCTCCAGTCACCAGGTTACTTTTCACCACACCCAATTTCAGGAAAAACTGATATTTTATGGTTGAGACATCACTATCATACTTAATATGTACAACATCAAAATGTTTACTATGTTTTCACACTTGTTGACATCTCATATATTGATGCTTGTTATTGATTGTCTGGGACAATGGTCCAATGTGCAACTGTTCTATTACTTTGTGTAAATCACAATAGAGATGTATGTACTGACCAGAAGGCTCAGGCCAGTCAATAAATGATTAACATGAATTGACCTTCTGTTAATTTGTCAGTTCAAACCTATCTGTGTCAACAACTTCTTTGTACATCATGTTGTCAAAATCTAATGTGATTGATTGTGTGTTTGATTGTTTGGAGATAAATTAACTCATAATGACTTACTGAATGGGGAAATAAAAAGACTCTAGATCTATCAACTGCTCAACATCCATGTTTTCTTCATCTAAATCAGGCTGAGAAACTTCTCCAGACTTTCCTCAGATTTGATCAACTAAAAGGGGGCTCCAGAGCTAAAGAATCATTGGAGAAGGGGCAGATTCCCAGTTAGTAAATTACCATTCTTACCAGGGCCATAATCTATATCTCCTAGACAAGACTTAATAGAACGAGACCTGCAGATAACTCAAGGTTCATATTCTGGGGTTATTGAAGATAGAAGAGGATGGGGCTCTACATCTTTTGTTAGAGATGGGGCATGCACTACAGTGATCTCCCACTCCCTTCAAAAATATATGACAGAATGATAATTTATCGCCACATTTGACTAGAATTCGCACAGCTGGACACATTTAAAACAGAAGGACGGTATATCGCCATACTATGGTCATCGTGTTATATGTTTCGTTTCGTGGCATCTTCCAGACTTTCAATGCTCAATTAACGGACATTTACAATATAATACTTGTTCATTTGTTTGTGGGGCATATTTGACCCCAAACCTACATTTTGTTGGGCACAGAGTCAGTTACGACTTGTAAATTAACAAATAATCGGGGAAAAGGTTACGCGATGTCACAAATGTACACGGATCAATAAACATTTAGAAACTAAACAATTAACTGTAAACATCGTGAAAGAAACATACCAAGGGAAAGTAATATTTCTGCGCACGCAGGGATCGACTGCTGCTTCCAACCAAAGTGCACACCAAACATCAAGATAGTGCATCATTCTCTCCAGTTAATGCTTATTTTCATTCGTTTGTATTTACACTGTTCTCTAACGGTTTTGTTCGGGGAGTCCGTTAACTTGCTGTCTGCTTTTATCCTTGACATCTCTATACACAGAAATAAAACTTGCCAGCTGTGCTGTATATATTGTTAGTCCGTTCAGGACGTCGCTATCAAACCCAAATGTTTTTATTATTGTTTGTGATTCATCATCATCGTCATCATCATCATCATCATCATCATCATCATCATCATCATCATCATCATAATCATCATCATAATCATCATCATCATCATCATCATCATCATCATCCACTTTTCCCGTCAAGCATCGTGGGGAGCAATAATTTGCGCTCCAGTGCCCGATGGGTGTCACCGGATAGTGTCATTCCGTGTAATTGTACAATGCCATTGATGTCGTAAATCCACTTTCCTCTCGGGCGTCCTCTTGCTCTTCTAGGAAATCTTCTTTGACGTAGCGCCAGTGCTGGTAGTTGATGGTGTTGCATTCTAACGAGATGGCCGAACCATGCGATCTTCTTTCAATATTTGTGGCACACAGTGTTGATCTCACTGTCTATCTGATAATATAATTTCTTATTCACTCTCGGATATTTAAGAATTCAGCTCTTCTCAAGCATCTCACCTCACAGATCTTGATTTACTGGACAATCTTTATGTTCAATAGTTTGCCATTGTTTTCTGAACGACCGACGCCTCACAACATTGAACTCAGCTTTAAAAAACAGCTTTTCAATTTGCTAATTAAATTATTGCCGGTTTCCGTGCTAAGGATTTACGGACGCAATTCGTAGGCTCGTTTACACGCGTTCGAATCACAGCGGCCACCGATTTTGCAGCAGTCGGGGTTGTGCTGGGTTTTAACGTGTTGGTATTAAAGACGGTCGTTCAAAAAGCAATGACAAACTACTGAATGTGAATTTGCCAAGACATCAACAACAGCAGTAAAATGCTGGTGTTGACAGCGATGATTTTTTTTTTTTTTTTGGCATATCCTATTTACTGATCATCGCTTGTCAGCAAGTACGTCGTCGACTTGGTGTCGACGATGACTTGTTGACAGCGATGATCTGTAAATAGGATATGCAACAAAAAAATGTTCATATTGTTCTTTGGAATATTGATCCCGTATATAATAATTGTAGTCAATAACGAAGGGCTTACGGAAGCAATTCGTAATTCCACCTATCGCTTTCGAAACCCAGCTGTGTGTGATTTTGAAGCAGACCACCTTGCATTAGTCTCCATACCATGGTGTAGCAATCAATGAATCACCAAAACCACGAGAAGTAGATAGTGAGCTTTACTGGAACACGGTTACACGAAACAAAATGGACGTTCCGGCCAAAGCCTTCGTCAGCACAGAACAAACACAAGCCGACACAACTACATGAAACACACTACATGAAAATACGAAGGTTAGTTATCTGTATCCCTGTTGTGTCTGAACAAGTCTTAGACGATCAACTCGTTTGATCACCATGCAAAGATATGGGTGCCTTCGTTCATAAACCACTGGCAAACTACTGAACGTAAACTTGCCCAAGAATAACACACAGTCAAAAACAGTGTGCCAGTTGAGTTGAGTTGTGTTGAGCTAAGAACCGACATCACTGCATACCCAAAGTATTTCAGGATCCTCGCCGGTGCTACGGAGTTCGTACACTGAGTTGAGATTATCCGGACTCAGGCTTGAGTTAGGAGTAGAACGGAGCACTTATGGGTTAACCCGCGTGCCGTGATGTTGATCCGTCGACTAAACTAAATTAACCTATATTTGAGAAATGGTTTATTGTTCCTTGAATGCAATTGATGAAACGCCAGTTTGTTTTTATCTCTGTGACTGCTATTAAGCAGTTATTGCGAAGTGGTCGAGCTCTGCGTTTAATGACCTGTTGACTGCTGAAGACGATTAACACTCTTTTCCATTCACAATGGTATGTGTTCAGGTACCAGATTTGCTAATTGTCTGTCCATTCTACCCATGTAAGTTACTTGGTACTCACAGTGGAATTGATCAACATAGCTCTTTTTGTTTTGCCGAGACAATAGTTCTTTCAGAGATGGAGTTCTTTCACATATTTGAAATCTATAGAGACACATTGATTCGCTGGAGTGGTGTCCATAGTGACTCAATGAGTATTCTCAGGAAGATAGAGGTGGGGTGGGTCAGAAGAGAGTGACTGCTGTCTCTGGAGCGGTCTTGGTTGGCAAATATTAGTTTCATTTTCGTGCCAGGGCATGCGGGTGTACAGGCATATAAGCAGGATGACAAGCTTGCAGAAAAGACTACTGTGGAAGGCGGACGAGCCATGGATCTGGCTGACATTCTGAATGCTCTACTAGAAGTACGTCGTTTGCGAGAACCAAGTGAGAACAATGAATCTTCAACCATTGTTAGGCTACGAGAATGGCAAGTTAAAAGAGGTGTGGCAAAACAAGAACACTACGCAGGAAAACAAAGAAGATTAATAAACCAACACAGAACTGGTGTCATGAGCCGCTACACGCTGCGGGATTTACTGAGGAGGGGATCCGAGCGCTTATGGACTGAATGGTTCGATGTGCAATAAGGATGATCTGTCGAGTAACTAACCCAAAAAAAAAAACGAACCAACCAACCATCCAACCAACCAACCAACCAACCAATCAACAACCCAACTGACCAACTAACTATCTAACTAGCCAACTAACTAACCAACTAACGATCTAACACCACTAACGATCTAACTAACCAACTAACTAACTAACTAACTAACTAACTAACTAAATAACTTACCAACCAGTTAACTAACTAACAAAACAACTGACCAATCACTAACTAACTAACTAACTAACTAACTAACTAACCAACAGTTAACTAACTAATTAAACAACCAATCACTAACTAACTAACTAACTAACTAACTAACTAACTAACTAACTAACTAACTTACTAACAAACAAACTAACTAACTAACTAACTAACCAGCTAACAAACAAACTAACTAACTAACTAACTAACTATCCAACTAACACCAAATAAATAACGACATTGCCTTGTTTGCAGAAAAGTGCACGTTGACGTTCGGCCAACTAATGACTCTAAAATGTGCTATTATTAGCCAAATGTTTGTGTCACTCGTTCAAACCAAATAATATAGTCTCATCTCATCATCTCATATCATACTGTTCCTCTTATACCTTGCGGTGTTAGGGTGAAGTATAAAGAAGGGGAGAGTGTCTGTTTATGATATTCATATGTCAAGATTCCCATGGACTCTATTATTCCCTCTGTGCAGAGTTACACACGGTCGGCATCTTCTTCTGGTTTAATTTGGTCTGTATATCATTGCTTGTTGTGGACTACTTTCAGTTGGTAGCCTAGTTATGTGGCCGCTATAAGTAAGTTAGTATGTAAGCATTAAGTTAGTAAGTAAGTATTGGGGGCGTTCATTTGAACCCCGTTCCTATGGCTTTATTACAAAAGCATGAAAGAAACATTAACAGGTGTGGTAGAATTAAACAAAGCATTCATTTTGAATGAATTATGCTCCATGAGTTGGTCAGAAGAAGTCGCAGTAGGCATTCAGGCAAGCATCCCATTGCTCTGGTAGGCGGCGAATGCCGTCCACAAAAAAGGATTTTGGTTGCTCACTGAACCAAGTGGTTACAGCGTTCATCACGCCTGCATCTGTGTGAAATCGTTGCCCCTTGAGAGCTTTTTTCAGAGGTCCGAATAAATGAAAATCACACGGTGACAAATCAGGACTATAGGCTGGATGATGCAGAATTTCCCATTTCTTCCTTGCTAATGCTTCCTGCACAATCTTTGCGACATGCGGACGAGCATTATCGTGCAACAAAATCACACCGCGAGAAAGCATGCCGGGTCGTTTATTCTTGATGGCGTTTTACAAATTATCTAGTGTTTGCAAGTACAGGGTAGAGCTGATGCTGACACCCGGTTCTTTAAAGTCGGTCTTTAAAGTCGGTCTTTAAAGTCGGTGAAAAAATGCGCTCAGCATAACCTTACCGCGGAAACCTGTAACTAGAATTTTATTTTGGCTTTTGGTGATCCAGCATGCTTCCATTGCATGCTCTCTCTCTTTTGCTGCTTCGGCTCAAAGTGGTGATATCATGATTCATCGCCTGCCACTATGCGGAAGAGAAATGCACCACCCTCCACTCTGTAACGCAGCAAGTGGTTCAAACACCATCCCATGCGTTTCTCTTTTTGGTGGTCAGTCAACATCCGTGTTACGCACTGTGAATACACCTTCCGATATTGCAGTTTCTTACGAACGACTTTTTGAATTTATAAAATTGACACATCAAATTCTTTCGCTAGCGAACGTATGCTTCGACAGCGGTTCATCTGTACTGCTGCATCAATTTTGCCGATGACTTTTTTTTTCTGTTGCAACAATATGCGCTTGACCCGGCCGTTGAATATCTGTCGTGAACGGACGTTCTTTCCTAAACATTCGTGCTCAGTCTGCCACTGTTGTCCTCGACACACATTTGTTACCGTACGCTGCCTGCATTCTTCGATGAATATCCACTGGTCGACATCCTTCAAATGGAAGAAACTGAATCATCGCTCTTTGAGTTTCTTTGGACGGAAGTTGGAACAACCCGGCCATTTTCTCAAATGTCAGAAACAGAACCTATGCATCATGTGACGATAAGCACTTGCTCTTTTATTCATTGGTCAGTACTTATCACATGACTATGACATGATCATGTAAACGTACGCAATTACGCGTGGTGCTGCCCGAACGGATTTGAATTGAACGCCCCTTATACATAAGTACGTATCTAAGTAAGTAAGTAAGTAAGTAGGTAAGTAAGTAAGTAAGTAAGTAAGTAACTGAGTAACTAAGTAAGTAAAATCAAGTAAATAAATAAATAAATAAGTATGTAAGTAAATAAGTAAGGAAGGAAGCAAAGTTGTGAGTAAGCAAAGAAATAAGCACGTAAGTAAGTAAATAAAAAAGTAAGGAAGTAAGCAAAGTAGTAAATAAGTAAGTAAAGAAATACGCACGTAAGTAAATAAATATGTAAGTAAGTACAGGGCCCTCTTCGCTCCTTAACGTGCGAGTGTATAAGGTGCTCTACACACATCCTTGTATAGACTATTCACACTTTAACCGCTTTATGTTTATGTTTAACAATGGTATACGATTCGAACGTTCAGAAAGCAATAGTAAACTAAATTAAGTTGCATGTCCTTCACAGGACGTAGCAGTCAACCCCAGCATTTTCGCTGTTCGTGATTCCTGGGCAAATTTTACGTTCAGTAGTTTGCCATTGATTTCTGAACGACCGGCTCCTATACCTTTTTATTTTCGAAAACAACCAGCACCACTGTGTTTCGAACCCGGGTATACGGGCTCACAAACCGCGTTCGCAAGCCCTTAGCCACAGAAACCGGTAAACTACTTGTAACCTACTGAACGTAAACTTGCGAAGCAAATCACAAACACCCCCCCCCCCCCCCCCCCAAGTACTGGGCTTGGCTGTAAAAGACATACAACTAACTTAATCGGCACTTGGTAGGTGATGTGAAATTTAAAACCGAACACATGTTTTTGTGACACTTTGTGTGTTTATCTACCTGCCGTGTGTGTTGCGTATAAAGTTTTGCCTACATCATTGCTAGATGTGAGTGACATGGAGCGTGCTAATACTGTTTGTGTGGTTTTCTTGACATAGTAGAGATCCGTTGTAAAGTCGGCACCAGCTGGGGTGAATCTCTATCTTCACCTGCGGTCTATATGTAGAACTTACGTCCACCACGGCATGAGTTCAACTGTCAGAGTTTGTTTGTAGCATTGCTGATGTGTCAGTGAGAGTTTAGTTCCCAAACTGAGGAATTCACGCTGATTTCTCTAGAGGACCACACGTGGTTTGGCGGTAAGGATGTGTTTTCTAATTATTTAGCATTGATGAGGGTGGAATACACGTCGCACGGATTTGAGGTGGAATGTGTGACCCTCTCGGCCAGTAGTTGTGTCAAAGTTCTTGGACCTGGGTTGTTGATGAAAATTGTTCATGTGGGTGAGTAGGCAATGATAAATAACATACTGTTTGATTTTTGTGTGTGGTTGATTGTGTGTTTGGTTGTGTGGTTGGTTATGCAGTTGGTTGTGTGGTTGGTTACTGGATTAGATGTTTGAATGGTTGTTTGTTAGATTGATTGATTAGTTGTTTATTTAATTGATTGGGTGGTTGTTTGGTTAGTTGGTTGGTTAATTAGTTTCTTGTTTAGTCGGTTGCTTACTTGCTTACATGACTGTTTGGTAGGTTCATTGATTGATCCATTAGCTGGTTTGCCGGCTGGTTGGTTGGTTGGTTAGTTGGTTTATAGGGTTGTTGATTAGTTGCTTGTTTAGTCGGTTGCTTGCTAAGTTTGTTAGTTCGTTGTATGATTATTCATTGGTGAAACCTTTCGAAGACTCAATTTTAAACCGTGTATCGAAGCATTGATCCTCAGGTGACTGAGCCCGGAAACAGTCCCATCGCGGCGGGGGTTTGTTGTGTTAATTCACCTGGGGTACTCAGGTGGTGGATATCACGGAGGAGCTCATTTGGGAGATACAGAGCCTTAACCTGTGCTAGGAAACGCAACCTAAAGACTAAATGTCATGACAGGGTAGACCAGGCCCTAAGCCTTTCTCTGCAACTGGTCTTGGATGTAAGCCACGACAGGCGGACAGTTGGAACATTGCTTTGCTGATCCGTTAGCTTCTGCAGCTTGTCTTGTTCCAGGTGTATTCATGCGACCTATCCTATACATGCTCAGGATAGAGATGGGGGGATCCGAAGAGAATGGTTGCTGTCTCTGGAGCGATCTTGGCTGGCAAAGATTAGTTTCATCTTCGTGCCAGGGCATGCGGGAGTACAACGGAATGAGCGGGCCGACAAGCTCGCAGGTAACGCTACTGTGAAGGGCGGACGCGCCATGGACCAGGCTGACATTCTGAATGCTCTACGAAAAGTAAGACTTTTGCGAGAACCAAGTGATGACTGTGAATCTACAACCATGGCCAGACTGCGAGAACAGCAAATTAAAAGAGGGGTGGCCAAGCAAGAACACTACACAGGAAGCCAAAGAAGACTGATAAACCAACACAGAACTGGTGTCGTTAGCCGCTACACGCTGCGGGATTTGCTGAGGAGGGGATCCGAGCACTTATGGACTGAATGGTTCGATGTGCAATGAGGAAGATCTGTCGACTAACTAACTGACCTGTCCAATGGAGTCAACTACAGGCCGAGAGAGGGATCAGTCTGCATGGGCAACACATGATCTTTACAATTCAGCCCAGACTTTATGCTATGGAGAGGTATAACTCCATTCCTGGCCTTACCGCCATGGGTTGTAGTTATTATGCCTTATTTTAAGCACAATGTAACAAACTATCGTCTATCAAGACGGCAAGGTGCCAATGATACACAAGTGTAGAACCGCATCACTGCTTCGGGATTCGAGCAACGTGATTGTGTGACTCCAGGAAGGAGACTGAAGCACTTGTCAAGAGATACGAATGCATTAAACATGATCCTGTAAAAACCAAACTATAATGTTAGTTTAGTCCCTGGAGCCAACGTATTTCTTTTGGAAAGCACTTTAAGAGTTAATAACAGCCCTCAAAGCTATCAACTATATTTCTATGTTTCTTTGCAGGTACACCTCAAACTGATCTACCCGTCATTATTAAAAATTTGCCAACAATATCTTGTGAACTCATAACTATCATCACCTTATTCCACTTTTTTCGTCATGCGGAACGAGGAGAAATAGTTGCGTTCCAATATCCGATTGATGACAATGGATAATTGTCATTCCGTGTGATCGTACAATTTCCTTGATATCGTTAATACATTTTCTTAACCGGTGCCTTTTTGCTCTTTTGTCAGATCTTCTTTTGTGTTGTAATTCTTATTACGCCATACATCTTCGAATGCAGACATAGAGACACGAGTGCATTCTACATACCTTCATCAAATCTGAAATATCATGGACAATAGATAATTGACTTAAAACATCATAAACAATGGATAACTGACCTGAAATATCTTAAACAATGGACAGGTGACCTGAAATATCCTAAACAATGGGTAACTGGCCATACATCGCACACAATGGAAAACTGACATGTGACATAGTAGACAATGGATAAGTGACCATACGTCGTATCAAATGGATAAATGACATTGGACATCGTAGAATTTTGATAACATTTGAGACATCGTAGAAGACAGATAACCTATCTGAAACATCGTAGAAGTCAGATAACCTATCTGAAACATCGAAGAAGACAGATAACCTATCTGAAACATCGTAGAAGACAGATAACCTATCTGAAACATCGTAGAAGACAGATAACCTATCTGAAACATCGTAGAAGATGGATAAACTGACTCGTTCTATTTCCAGGAATCATATTTGCGAAGATGATACACCATCTGTGTTTCTTGACATCTTAAAACACCCCGTTTTATATTATTCATTATCTGGTATATACGTCCCCCATTTCTGTGAAAGAGATGTCTTTATGACAAAAGACAAAACAAGTGATACAATTTCTGACGACAACCAGAAATTACAAGATATTGAGTTGACCAGCATTGAAGAAAACAGCGACAGTAACTTCAACCGTGTGATGGTATTTACCGCAACCCATAATTGTACCGAGCAAACACCAGTTAATAAACTAATAACTAAAGATTACGTAACAAATATAAGGCTCCAAAAGATCAAAACTGTAGATGAAAAGAGTGTTAAACGTTGTCCTAATAACAAAAATGGAGGCAGAGGGATATATACATGCCAAAAGTGGTTGACCTACCTCACAACTGCCTTCTGCTTGACTTATGTAATATTTGAAATACTTGAAATCTTCAGGCTGATATTCATTTTGAAGATGGCAGCTTCATACGACAACCAATTTATACATTTCTTGGCAAACTTGACATACCGGTTATTCATATTGTACTTGAATATCACTAGCAGCTGCGCAAACTTTAACTACTTCCGGACAATGTGTTGCGCATGTGTAAAATATGAGCGGAAGTACGGGTTAATGGTGGATGTTAACAAATTTCACAAGAGAACAAGTTCTGTACTTGCGGCAGGGATATGTGTTAACATCTCCATATTTTTAGGAACATTCATCGGAATAATAACGGCTTTCGACACACTATATTTCAAATATGGTCGCTTGATATCAACTCACCAATCATAAAATGCATTATAGCTATAACATATGCATCGATATCGTTCATTGGTTCATGCAACACGCTCAGTGTTCATGTATTTCGGGGCACTATTATCCACATGTTGAACATCGAATTCCAGCATCTCCGCAAAAGGATATGTACGGTTCTATCTGAGTCCTCGATGCCAAGCCAGACCGAAGAGGAATTTGGACAGCTCATTGAGCAGATGAAGCTCCTCAAGGAGATTGTTGAGGAGAACTTCCAACTGATAAAGCATACGATAGCGGCAGCCTACATCTTTACTCCGATTCTGCTGTGCCTGGTTTTCTATAACTTGGCTGGGGGTAAGATGATGTGGAACCAGAGTCTGCTGACTTTATATACCGTGGGTATGGTTGTTATCATGATAGCCAGCACCACCAAACATTGTGCTGAGCTCCGGGATAAGGTAGGTCTTTTGCTGCTGCTGTTGTTGTTGCTGCTGTTGTTGTTGTTGTTGTTTTGTTGTTGTTGTTGTTGTTGTTGTTGTTCTTCTTCTTCTTCTTCTTCTTCTTCTTCTTCTTCTTCTTCTTCTTCTTCTTCTTCTTCGATCCTAGACCAGCGGAGAGAGAGAGAGAGAAATAAAGAGAGAGAGAGAGAGAGAGAGAGAGAGAGAGAGAGAGAGAGAGAGAGAGAGAGTCTGCCATAGTGAGAGAGAGAGAAAGAGAAAGAGAGAAGAGAAACAGATTGAAATTGAGAGAGAGAGAGAGAGACAGAGAGAGACAGAGAGACAGAGACAGAGACATAGAGAGAGAGAGAGAGAGAGAGAGAGAGAGAGAGAGAGAGAGAGAGAGAGAGAGAGAGAGAGAGAGAGAGAGACTGTCGGATATTCGTCGCAGTAAACCCTAAATAGGAAGCTGTCATCCGGTCTGTTGTCACACGAATGGTAAACGATGGGAGAACTCACTAGGCCATCACAGTAACATTGTCATCAAGCGATACTACAGGCATTACGGGATAAACTTCTCTCGCACCACACAAACAGATTTGTCAGTCGTACGAGAGGAATTGATTATACATTTTATTGCCACTGGCTCTTACAATACATCAATGCACAAGATTGTCTATAATGAACCACACATGAATACACAGAACTTCCTATCACTAGTCGTCCCTAGCCCTACCGCTAAATCTATCTACTCATCTAAAGAAATACGCATCGACTCTAAGCGATGTGTTCCCTACGAAGTCTGTCCCCCCCCCCCCCCCCCCCCGTCTCCCGATTCTCCCGCGTGCTGATTACACAGTACGCGGAAGGACCTCGTGCGCACTTCGGCTTTTGCGTGCTACATCATCCAACACGCTTAGAGTAGTAGCCTACTCTTGAGTTCTATTCTAGTTCTTGGTGTCTATCATGTTGGCGTGATTACACCGTGACCAGAGTGCTTACTCTCCGGTTGACACTTCCGTGTCTCATGAGAGAACTGTTTGACAGTTACCCTTCCTATCTACTCCCTATACCCACCCTGCCCTCATGTTGGGGTACTAGGTTACCTCTAATCTACTTGAGGTAGACCACTCATTCAGGGTGGTCTTCCCTCCTATCTACTTTAGTCTTTGACACACACCCTCCCCTCCTGTGTTGCGTTACAAACTTTGACTCATGGTTGTGACGCAAGAGGTTTCTAAAAATTAGTGTATCTAATTTTTGTCAAAGACTACTGATAACTTGGTTCTGGGTAACTCAATAGACCTCTACTGACTATTGTCACAATGTAGTATTACTTTACTTGGCTACTGGTGATCGCCACAAACTTGTCTGGTTGGTGTGAGCCCACTTCTCAATCGCAATATTATATTCATTAGAGGTTTGTCTGAACCGGACCATTGTCTTATAAGACCTGCCCTCAAATAGCAAATTAACTCACTACCCATACAAAGCTGATTTTCTTAGGATCAACACACGAATTGCTTCATGTCCCCCATATAATATGTAAACAACCCTTGCACAAGCTGTGTGCGACAGGCTTTACCTAACTCGCTTCCGCGTGTAAAGTTATCTTTCACTGTTAAGTTAGTGTTTCGTTGTCTATTGTGTCCCCTGACCCGGAGTTATCTCCCCTTGTTCTAAAAAATGTATGCATTTTACATGTTTGTTTTCCTGGTTGTTTGCGTGTTTGGATGTAACTAATAATATAATTTACCTTCTAACATGTGTGTATGTCTATAATTTGTATGTAAGTCAGTTTTCAAGTGCCATAATTCGGTTAAATGTGGCCACAAACAAGTGTATAACACTAATTCGTGACTACGTTTCCGTCTTATGAGACTTAAAATACTTTCCCTAAGATCTACACTAAACTACACATAACATATTTGAGACAGCATATTTTAACATTGAAAGCAAACGCTTGACGCAGACAAATAATAAAAAGTCGCGTTAAGCGGCAGAAAAAATCCGCTGGTTGTCTTCACTCTCCACTGTATATCTTCCATCCTCTCCCACCCCCACACTTCTGTCACACATCCCCCATCCTCCCAATTATTTAAAAATATTGAAGTGACACTGTAAACGTTTGGCTCAGTTTGAAAAGAGTTGAGCTTAATGACTGTGCGTAACTTACTGCACTAGTCATGTATTTACAAAATTTTACATGAGTGAAATAGGGTTGATAGTTTTACCCCGATAATACTAAACACTACATTCTACTGAAATACTAATACTAATTCTATACCTATATATTTTCTAATTTGTTGCACAAAATCAACCTACTTTAAGGGAAGTAATCTAACTAACCAAAAAAAATGAAAATGATGTGAGATGAGTTATGAACCTTTCTGAAATGAGTAATGTGAAATGTAACAAAATTATAAATAATGGTTTATTTTTTTTTTTTAAATGTTTTCATGTCTAAATGAATTTAACTATACATGGTGTAAATGATGTATGTTCAAATGTATAATCCTATAAGGTATAAACTACTCTTAATACTAAATGATGCGGTTGTTAAAGTGTTTATCAAGATGGAATGAAATAATGTAAAATGAAATGAACTAAATGGTACTGTTCCTATCTAAACTTTTTATCCTAGTCTTTAATTCGGTGTTATTAAATTTAAAGTACTATCCTAAGTAAGTGGGTAAATTAGTGATGTATCTAAACTACAAAAAAAAAAAAAAAATCTATCATATTACCTAATTTTATTCGAAATCTATATTAAAGTAACTAGTCTAACTATAATTTATCACTATATTAAAAACATGTTATAATACATATCACAATAAATAAATATATATACATGGTATTTAATTACCCCAGGTTAGTGGTTGCCTGAAATTGCTTTTGTTGGCACAATTCATAGATACACATTTGTCCTGGGTATATTAAATAAACTACACAGTCATCTTTGTGTCTTATGGGTATTCTTCCACTCGTAGAGTCCGCTTGTGTCGTAGACATGTATATTCGTGTCTGTTATTTATGCATTGTTCTGACACTGTTCTTCCATGATTAACACAGGTGATTCACCGGAACACAAATGGAGCATAATAAGTAACGAGCTGTCTATGTACGCACGGTGATTCACTTGTTATTGGAGCACAGTTCTTATTCTGCTGTCTATGGACACATTGTGGTTCACTGTTTTTAGCACATAGTCCTTATCATGATGTCTATGTATTAAATAGGCTATTTTAAGTGTACTAAATTACATATCTTAGACTCAATCTTCATGTGGAGTATCAGGTATTTCTACCTCAGATGGTCGACTAAGTTTATCAGCCAGAATGTTGTCCCTACCCTTAATATGCTCTATACTAAAAGTATAATTTTGTAATATTAACGACCACCTGTAGATGCGGTCATTGCGATGCACCCCACTTTGTATGACCGTGATTGGGGAGTTGTCGGTCTGTACTACGAAGTGATTACCCGCTAGAAATCGATGTAACTTCCTTACTGAATATATGACACTTAGGGCTTCAAACTCTGATATGGAATATCTGGACTCAGCAGGTGTGATCTTGCGGCTCACGTAGCAAATTGGATGGAAGATGCCATCGTAAAACTGGCCTAGTACTGCAGCGATGGAAATCCTGCTGGCATCTGTCCTAAGATAATAAATGAGCCTAGTATTAGGCAAACGCAGAATTGGTACATTACTAAATAGGAGTTTCAATTTTGACAATGCAGAAATTAATAATGCATCTTTGACATCTAATTTTACTGATGCTTTCAAAACATTTGAAAATACACTCGTGATTTCAGCTAAGTTCGGTATGAACTTACTATAATAATTTACTAAACCCAAAAGGCTCCTGACCTGCTTCTTTGTTGTAGGCATGGTCAGGTTCATAATTTTAGTAACAATTCTATTGTCAGTTTTTAGTTGTCCTTGTGAAATGACATGACCCAAAAATCAATTTCTTGTAGGCCAAGCTCAACTTTGCTCGGTTTGACCGTGAGACCGAAGAGTCGCAATCTGTCGAAGACATGTCTAAGTTTCAGTAAGTGTGTTGTCCAGTCAACTGTATGGACACAAATATCATCTATATATGTCACCGTATTCGTCACTCCATGTAGTAAATCTCTAATTAGGCGTACGAAAGTGGCAGGAGCGTTACGAAAGTCCGAAAGGAAGAAACCGCCACTTCGTAAAGGACCTAAAGGTGTTGAGAATGCAGTAAGATGGATGGATTGAGTCTGCATAGGGACCTGCCAATATCCCTTAGTAAGATCTAATTTAGAGAAGATTTTGGAGGTGGACATATCAAGAATAAGATCTTCGCAGGAAGGAATTGGTTCTGCGTCGATCTTAGTGACATTACTGAGTTTCCTATAGTCCACACAGGAGACGAATTGTGGAGTCTTTTTTCTTGACCAAGACGATTGGAAAGGAGTACTCAGATGTAGATTTCTGATGATTCCACTAGCTTCTAAATTAAGAATTTCTTTATTTAGACTTTCTCTGTAGCTAAGTGGGATAGAGTACAGGCCTGCATTTAATAGGTTTAGAGTCCGAAAGAAGGATGGAGTGCTCGATTCTGTCCGTCCTACCTGGAATGTCGGAAAATATGTCCTTATATTCTGTTACTAATTCTATTGTCTGTCGTCGTTGCTCTTCTGTTAGTCCCTGTTCTAACCGTATACAATCTAATGTCGCAGTCTTGTCTACAATTGGAACAGGTAGTTCCATCCCGTCGTCGTCTACCTGATTCAGTATGGTGGTGGTGCTAAGTGCGTTTTCTGTATGCTCAATAAGTGTATGCATATTGTCGGCTTTGCCAGTCTCGCTAACTAGTGTAGTTGCGTTATGTATGTCTGTCGTCTCATCAATAGGTTGTGGGTGCATTACTGTTCGTCTGTCTCTAGTTCTGTATCTTGTTCGTGAAAAGTAGGGTTTCAACAAGTTGATATGAAATATCTTTAAGTGTCCGTTTATCGATATTTCATAATCGACATCTGAAATTTTTCTTACCACTTTGAATGGCCCTTGCCATGAGGTCAATAATAAATTACGTTTGTCTGGGAGTAAAAGCAGTATGTCGTGATCTGGTTCAAGATTAATGGTCCTAGCACCTCTATTTGCGTATTGGCGGTAGATTTGACCCTTCCTCTCCAAAGCTGCCTTAACTATGATACACGATTTCATAATTTTATCTCGTGTTTCTGTTACCATCTCGTAAGGTGTTTTAGGGGTTGGTAATTCAATTGCATTAGTTACTAACTGATGGTAAATTGTTATGGGTCCACGTGGGTTAGCCCCGTATACTAATTCAAAAGGTGAGAACCCAGTGCTTGAATGGGGAATCTCCCGATAGGCGAACAGCACTGTTGGCAACAGTGTATCCCAATCAGATGGGTTTTCTGCTGTCACCTTAGCCAGCATATGCTTTAGGTCCCCGTTAATTTTCTCTACGATTCCATTGCTGGCTGGATGATAAGCTGTTGTAAAATGCTGTTTAATTCCTAACATTTTCGTTAGGGCTTGCTTTGCAGCCGATATGAATTGTGTTCCACGGTCGGATAAGATGGTACGTGGAAATCCGAATCGTGAGAACAAATGTAGAAATACATTGGCAATATCTTTGGAGGTGATGTATTTCAAAGCTAATGCCTCAACCCACCTTGAACATAGGTCTACTAGCGTTAGGATGAAGCGATTTCCTTTGCTGGACACCTGGTTCAGGGGTCCAACAATATCCACCGCAACACTCTCGAATGGCATAGAGGCCAGTGTTGAAGGTTGTACTTCAGCTGTAGGATGTTTACTCATACGTACTAGTTGTTGACAGACATTACATGAACGACAGAATACTTTTATGTCATTACAAAAACCCGGCCAGTAAAAATGAGCCTGAATTCTGGCCCTGGTTTTGTCGTATGCAAGGTGACCAGCAAACGGTGACTCGTGTGCAATCTTTAGCACAGTTTGGCGGTGTTGTACAGGTAACACCGTTTGCTGAATCTCATGGTTGTCAGTTTTATAATAACGAGTAAGAATCCCATTATTAAGTCTAAAGAACCATGATGCGTTTTTTGTTACTTTAGCTTTTTCTTTTAAGAGTTTTAGATACGGAGACACACTAGGATCAGCTTTTTGCTGGTCTATAAACTTTTGTCTGGTGGTATCATCCGTGCTAGTTGGTGATAGCAACAGTAGTCTTTCCTCCTGTAGTGTGTCTTGGTGTTTAAACAGTATCTGCTCTGGTTGTTGCATTTGCTGCATTTAATTTTTCCCATGCAGCTATTTCTTCGTTAGTGCAATGCTTCAACTGGGGTAAGCATCCCAAAATTAAATCAGTACAAGTGTTATCTAAAATAGCACATGTAAAGGTACCAGAAAGGAAAGGAGTGTTAATACGGGCTCTTGCCAGTGGGTAAATTTCAATATTACCCGAAAAGGTTCGGCATTTGACTGAGTCACCTTGTATAATCATTTGGATTCACCAAGTCCTTCCTAAGACCTATAAGAGTGCTTCCACTGTCAAGCAAACATTGGCATGGTATTTCGTTGACCAATGCATTGTGGAACACTAAATTGCCTCTGGAGGCTAATGCTGCATTTACACTCTCAGTGGAGAATGGTACTGTATGTCCACATTCTAATTTTCCGTCTGCATAAAATTGGTGACATAGTTCACAACTTTCAAAGCTTAAAATATCGTTTACACAACAAACATCTTCAGATTGATTAAAAGGTAATTCATTCTCGACCTCGCACTCAGTCTCACTCCCACTATCAGAGGATGTATCAATTAACATTGCACTGTTGGCCTTCAATCTTTGACGGCCTAGGCACTTACTGGAATAATGCCCGTAGCTAGAACAGAAGAAACATTTGACTGCACGCCTGTATGCATTTCTCTTATTTTGTTTTTTCTTAATGACCATCTCAAGATGTGTCGGATAGTTTGGTGATTTATCACACATAGCGTAAGTATCATGAAAAAGTTGGCAATACACACATTTAGGCACTTTTTGATCTTTCTTGTCGACTCTCTGAAATGGCTTTTTATTGCTAAGATAACTTTTAGGTTGGTCCTTAACAAAAGAGACTATTTCAGAGTCGATGTTTGATGTTTTAAAAATTTCCCTATTCGAGGAAAAATATGCGGAGCCTTTCTTCTCAAATTGTTCTATAGTTTCGATGTCTGACTGCTAAAGGAATTTAGCGAAAGGAGTCGGGACTGTGGATATAAATTTATCCATGGCTATTAGATTTTTAAGTTTTTCAAAGTCCTTTCCTAGTTTTTGCTGCGTTTAGCCACCTATTCAGCACGCTTTGGACATTCGAGACATAATCGATGAAGGTTTCATTTGATTTTGGTTTTAAGTTAGAAAATTGCACTTGATACCCAGGGGCATCAAGTAAAAAATGTTGCATTATCCTATCGTGAATGTACTGATAGTTAGATCTAAGATCAGTTGGTATTGATTCAATAACTTTAATTTGCTCCCCACTGAGGTTTTTCATGTAGATCATGGCCCACATATCGATTGGTACTTGATGGTATTTAAGCTGGTATTCGACATTTTCTGTCCAAGCTGATATGGAATCTTCTTTACAGAATGACTTAATAATATGTTTGTATTTATTAAGTTTATTCTCTTCTTGCTGACTCTTTAGTTTTGTAGTGGAGATCTCTAAGTGTGAATCTACTTCCATACCTTTCATCTTTAACTGTGTCTCTGATTCAATCTGTATTTGTTTTTTCTTTCACTCTTGCCATTTCATCTATCTCTCTTTGCTTTAACTCCCTCTCCTGATCTAATTGTTTTTGCTTTAATTCTCTCTCCTGATCTAATTGTGTTTGCTTTGTTTCTTCAGTTAATTGTGCCATTTCTTTTTGGTGTTGTCTTTCTAGTGCACGTTCATCTCTATCAGCATCTTTTGCTTCCTTAAATTTTTGATCAGCATATTGCTCTAATTCTTTTCCGGTGTGTCCTAATTCCTTGCCTGCTTTTATGCAATCAGCTAACGTCGACATGTTGTTGGATAATTAGCTAGAGTTGATAGGCACTCCACTATTTACTCAGGTTTATTCGATATGTTAAGATGTTAAATGCCTGTGTACAAAAAATATTATTTAGATTACACCCTGAAAAAGAGATGCATTATTAATCACATTGCATTCAAAAATAATCTGAGTATACTCATCTTAACAATCCAGAACAATCAGGTACAATCGTTTGGCACCTCAGGTACAATCGTTTGGCACTTCGACATACACTTTGCGTTCACTCCTCTAAATAGCTCTGTTCTACCTGGTTTACAAGAGCATCAATAATTAACCATTTGTAAACGACATATGACTTTAGACATTTGTTTGACAATCACAATTACATGCCCCAGGACAACACAATGTGGTATAGTTAATAGTAAATGTCACTGTCCTGTCTTCGTTCTAATGTCTTCTGCTTTCCCTAACTATTGCTGTTTAATTTATGAAAGTGCTGTGCAGACCGAATCTTATTTGTATACCGAAAGTAGTGCCATCGTGACGATAGAAAATAGAAAATGTCTACAAATAAATAAATAAATGCTTTAAAATAAATATAACGTAAATAATAATGTTCAAATTAATAAATATATTCAATAAATAGCTTGTATAAACAAATAATACTTAATATAATTCAAAGATTCAAATAAATCATCATCATCATTGGCACCTTGCCGTCTAGGACAATGACAGAAAAAAGAGAAAAGAAAAATCCAACAACAAAATGAGGTTTTCTGAGAAGAATACTCACGTATCAAGAAGAGAATAAGAATCAGAAATGAAGAAATCAGGACTAAAGTAGGGTTAAACTGCTCTAGATTTTTCTTAGAAAAGCAGCAAGTCAAATGTTTGGCCATGCATATAAGGCCTACCAGTACACAGCATGCCAACAGCATGGATGTACAGACCAGATGGAAACAGAGTAAGAGGCCGACCACGTAAACGTTGCTGAGGGATAAACAGAATCCATGTGAATGCGATATACTTGCCCATTGCTCTAATTTATCTCCACTATATCCAAGGTCTCCTAATGTTGACATCTTTGTTAACACTTATATACACAATCAAATCAAAAAAAAATCCCCTCTGCCGTGCGTCCACCTTGACGAGGTAGAGGGGCTTGAGCGTTCCAATGACCCCAAGAGCTATGCCGACGGTAGCACAGCTACTGGTAGGGTCACCCATGTCGGACAGGTCAAGGGAGAGGGACCAGACGAAGTGACGCACAAACCTGCTGCCTTGTAGGTAGACTGGGGACAGTCAAAGGCTAGGGAAAGCATCCCGAACAAATGCTTGTCGAAATCGGATGTACTGAGCCACAGGCTTGACAAAGAAGTGCAACGTAACTTTATCATTTCATGATGCCACAGATGAAAATTAACGTTATGGTGCTAATCCCGTGAAGTCCCATCAGGCGGTGATAGTGCCGGGCCCCCTGCCTCGAGGGGGTCCACCCATGACTACTGGTGGTCACCTTCCCCTGTGCTGTGGAGTCAAGGCACAGAGGAGTAGGTTAAGAGCTATTGACCAAACACCCCGGACACTCAACATACTACAATGGAATGCAGAAGGAGTTTATAACAAGAAAGCCTCCCTAACACAGCGTCTTCATAAAGATAGAATAGATGTGGCATGCATTCAAGAGACACACCTCAACGCCAATCGCACATTTTCAGTCGAGGGATATCAGGCCACACGTTTCGACCGCGAAGGACACAAAGGAGGAGTTCTAATACTTACACGAAATACAATACCTTGCAGCGAAGTATCTGTGATCTCTGACAACCAAACGGAAATTATAGGTGTTGATATAATGATAAAGGACGTGAAAATAAGAATTTACAATCTATATAGCCCGGCAGATAAGGATCTTACACTCTCAAACATGGAAATAACTGACACAAATTGCATTGTTGTCGGAGACTTTAATAGCCGTTCAGAAAGATGGGGATACCCAGATACTGACAAAAGAGGAGATGAAGTGGAGGACTGGGAAATAGACTCAAATCTCCATCTACTTAACAAAGCGGATGACACACCGAGCTTCTACTCCAGAAGATGGATTACCACTTCTACTCCAGACTTAGCTTTCTGCACAGGAGACATCCTCCACAAAATCGATCGCCATGTGCTGGACCAATTAGCAGGTAGTGACCACAGACCAATCAAGCTTGTAATAAATATGGAGTATGTTCCACAGGAGCAAAAGCCTTTGCCCCGTTGGAATTACAAACGAGCAGATTGGGACAGATTTGCCATACTAACTGACAAATATTGTGAAAACGTAAATACACGATATGGCAACATGAAGCAAATGGTGGAAAGTCTAAACAGAGCAATAATACAGGCTGCCACTGAGTCTATTCCAAGAGGAGCAAGGAAAAATTACAAACCATACTGGACTGAAGAACTACAATTTTTGGAGGACAAAGTTGAAGATGCTAGGAAGACCGCAGAGAGAGAACAAACAACTGAAGCGAACATCTCTCTCAAAGCCATCTCAGCAAAATATAAAAGAACAGTAAATCAAACAACAAGAGATTGTTGGAGGAAAAAACAGAAAACCTGAATTTTGACAGGGATGGAAACAAACTATGGAAACTAGTGAAAGCCATGAACAATGAAGGACCTAGAAACAAACAAATAACAATTAAACAAGGAAATGCCTTGCTTACAGGAAAAAAGGCTGCAAATGCACTAATGGAACACTATGCCAGTGCAAACCACATTGATATTACAGCCGAACAGAAGAAAGCAATCAAAGATAAACAGATACATCATACATATACAGAGACAGCAGCAGAATATATGATGGCAAATCTAACAATGGAAGAAATGGAACAGGCAATGAATACCCTAAAAAAGAAGACATCACCAGGAAAGGATGGAATCACAAATGAAATGCTAATAGGACTAGGCACTAAGGCAAAAAAGAAACTACTAGCAGTCCTAAATTACAGCTGGAAGAGGGGAATAGTCCCACAGGCATGGAAGGAAGCTATACTAATACCAGTCCCAAAGAAAGGAAAAGACCTGGAAGAACCAAATGGCTATCGACCTATCAGTCTTCTTAGCTGTGTAGGAAAATTAATGGAACGCATTATCAATGGCAGGCTAACATGGCATCTGGAAGAAAACCAACTCTTAACACCTCACCAAGCAGGATTCAGAAAGTACAGATCTACTGAAGATCAAATAACCTATATAGCTCAGGAAATAGAGGATGCCTTCCAAGAGAAAAAGCACACACTAGCAGTCTGGATAGATTTAGAAAAAGCATTTGATAAAGTATGGAAGGAAGGACTGAAAGTAAAACTGCAAAAGATGCATGTTTGCGGGAAAATGTACAAATGGATCAGCCACTACCTTGAGAACAGAACTGCCAGGACAAAAGTACAAGGACAAATCAGCAAAATGATGCTGTTGGAGCAAGGTGTCCCCCAAGGAGGAGTTCTTTCACCAACATTATTCCTAGCATATATAAACGACATCACGGAAAATTTTCCAGCCAGAGTACACACATCATCCTTTGCAGATGACTTAGCCATATGGACATCTGAAGAATATATTAGTACAGCTAACAACAGAATACAGCAAGCCCTATTAGCGCTAGAGGACTGGTCAAAATCATGGCTAGTGAAGATAAGTGAGGAGAAAACAACATGCACAGTGTTCTCCCTCTCAACTAAAACTCAGCAACCTAAGCTGGTATTGAATGGAAAAATATTGCGCATGAAGAAAATCCAAACTATCTAGGAGTCACCTTTGATCGTCGCCTGACATGGAAGACACAGGTTGAGAAAAATCGAACAAGAGCAAGGCAAAGAATGGCAATCATGAAAAAGCTTGCTGGTACAACATGGGGAGCAGATGAGAAAGTTCTCAAGAAGTTATATGCTGGAAGGGTGAGGCCAGTACTGGAATATGGCATTGCAGCTTGGGCAACAGCAGCTAAGTCAAACTTTAACAAAATAAGTAGAGTCCAAAATCAAGGAATGCGAATCATAACTGGAAGCCTGAAGACAACGCCTATTAATGAATTAGAAAAGATCACTTGTTTACAACCAATGCAGGATAGAAGAGATAGCAGAGCCCAGCAACAAGCAGAAAAATTTAGAAGATTGACAGACCACCCTATGTACAACAGATTTAATGGTTTATGGAAAGGGAAGACTGAAGCGTAGCAACTTTGTAGAAACTGCAAAACGAAGGATTAGGTCAGATCCTATTCTTAACATATCAACAGTCAAGCCCATACACAATGCACACAAGTTCCCAGCTTGGAGACAGCAGCAACTGCCTGAGATGATAGAAAACATTCCTGGTATTGAGAAAAAGAACACTCAGCATGCAACCGAAAGAAGAGAAATAACCCTAAACTACATAAAAGAACATTACCCAAGCAGGAATTGGACCCATGCATATACAGATGGATCAGCCAAAAATTCAATAGAGAATGGAGGAGGAGGAATTCTCCTAAATTTAAAAAATGGAGCGAAAAAAACACATTCAATGGCAACTGGAAAATTTTCAAGTAACTTCAAAGCGGAGGTAGAGGCTCTGAAAACTGCAGCAGAAATGCTCCTGATGGAGGAAAATAAAGAGAAGCAAATAGCTATCTTCACAGATGCAAAGTCAGCTGTCTCAATACTGAAGAGCAATAACAGCACAGAACTAACTGACCTAAGAGCAGCACTCCATGGTCTATGCCAGAAATCCAAAAAAGTTGTAATACAGTGGATCCCATCACATTGCAGTATACCTGGAAACGAAGAGGCTGACAGACTGGCAAAAGAGGGCGGACGACTACCACAGCCTGACATAGACATAACCTATAATGAGGCAAAGAGGTTGATAAAAAGCACTTATAGAACCAAATGGGAATCAGAGCATCCAGGCCATCAGAAGGATGATGCATATTACAAACTCGACCGAAGAGAACAAGTAGCAATCTTCAGACTCCGCACAGGACATAACAGGCTGAAATACCACTTGTTCAATAAACTAAAGATAGGAGATACCGATGAATGTAATTGTAGAACTGGAAAAATGACAGCAAACATTTGCTGCAGGATTGCCCAACGTATGCAGAACAGAGAAAGATATTTTGGCCCACACCTGCTTCATTTGAGGACAAGCTCTATGGAGATATCAACAAGCTAAAGTTGACCGCAGATTACTTTAACTATATACAGGTTGACATTTAAAGGTGCATGAAGACCCAGAGGCATGAAATGGAATATTGCTTGGATAGCAAATCCATTACGTGGAAAGTCCAAATCAAAAGCCCATTGTGTGGGCTTCATAAAAGGTGGAAAAGTGTCCTAGTGGCACGAAATGGAATATTGCTTGGATAGCAAATCCATTACGTGGAAAGTCTGAATCAAAAGCCCACTGTGTGGGCTTCATAAAAGGTGGAAAAGTGTCCTAGTGGCACGAAATGGAATATTGCTTGGCTAGCAAATCCATTACATGGAAAGTCCGAATCGAAAGCTCACTGTGTGGATGTCATCTGCAGACTGCATACTTCTGATTTCCGGAAGAACAGCCTATGGTGAACGGAAGGCCCAATATACGGAAGTGAGGCTAAGCAGCCATGTGCAGGACGTGACGATTCCTTGGGTGAGCCCAGTACCAGAGCGCTATGTATCGGCTCTGCAAGTATGGAAGCCTCCTTGGATGGCGGGGAATGCCCATGGTCTGCCCCTGCCTTCCCTTGAGGGCTGACCAGGATCTTTGGCTGTTCTATATGGACCAGCTGGGATGGGGGATAACACCACAACAGTGAGAGTCAAACGTCCTAAGAAACCCCGGGAAGGTTAACCCGGTCAACAAATGCCCGCAGAAGTCGGATGTGTCGGCCTAACGGCGCAAGAACGCAGCTCTGCTGTAAACAGGCACAACGCAATCACATCCGAAAAAAAACTCCGGATGAACGAAGAAGAAGAAGAAATCAAAAAAATAAATTCTTCTATAATATTTCTAATTATTTACAGCAATCAAAAACAAGATGCTATTGTAATGTTACACTTATCAAAACTCTATATGTACTTATCTGAAAACTTTCAGCTTTCCTGGGCCTACTGGGAGTTGTTTTGCTCTATCTCAGGATGAACTGATGTTCTGAATGCGTCTATTCTGCATTCTGTTACATAGAGCAGCAACAATTAATATTTAGAAAATATAAACATACAAGTTGATATCGTGCTTAAAATTATTTCTGTGTCGTGATTCGCTCTGACGGGATGCTGAAATGCGAAATTGATGTATTAAATTTGTGTCTGTCGTTTGTCGTTGTCAATTGTCGTCTTGTCTTCACTGCTGTTCGACATCACCTGAAACATCTCTGTGAAACATGTTAATATTTGTTATTTATTTCACAATTGTTACACTTTTCCACATGGAATATTTCTTACGTAAGTGCTTTTATTTTCGCATTTTACACAGTTCTAAATTTTGTTCTGTACTCTTTCCTGCCTTTATGTTCTCATTCTGTTTCAAACCATCATATCTTCAATCACAGCTTCATTTAAACTTTGCAATTTCGCTGCCGAAAACAATCACTCTCTTGTCACTCTTGCTAATGTTCGCGAGCAATGAGTTTTTTCACACCGTTTTGACAATCAATCATGACCACTCTTCTCACAATAGGTCGTAGGTTCATAAACTACTATCTGACACCACTCTTAACCACTTGTCAACAACCTGAATTTACACAGGCATGCTGGTCACTTCATTCATACCTCACGATCACAAACACGTTTCGTATGAATGGTATATAATGAATCAGGATTTATTCTACATAATATACAGCTCGTTTCTCGAGCATACATAAATGGCATTCAATACTCAAATACATTCTTTACACTCGCTACGTATAACTGCGCCCTTTCTAAACTACACAGATGGCGAGAGTAAACACACAGGTCTTGTCGCTCTAACTGTGGGGTCCGGTCTGCCTGAATTCACAGATCTGGTTCAGCTACTGGTCCTCAGTTCTCGTGCGGTCAGCCGCACGGCGTTCTGAGTCACTTATCACGCAGTCCTGTGGTCCAGTCCTAGTTAACCTTCAGCTGTACTATTGTTCAGTCTGTTTACGGGTAGTCCCCGTGGTTAACGTACTCTGTCCTATCCCGGGAGTTAATCCCGTTATGTCCTAGTTATGTCCTAGCTATGACACGTGCGTGTCCTGTCTAGGTCCTGTCCTAGAACTGTTTGGAGTTCTATCTCCTTATACTGTCTTTCTTTATCTATTCTCTTGTAAAGGTCCCTATCTATGTCCTGTTTCTGTCCTTTCCTTTCATCCGTCTTTGTCCTACTTCTCTCTATACATATCCAGCTCCTTGATAGTACAAGTGTCACAAACAGAATGTGAGAATGCATTTTGTGATTCATGCTGTGCCATGTATGACTGGTCCCAAAAGTCATGTTGTATGATACGTCATCATCATCATAAAGTACCTTGCCGGCTGGCATGGGTGATCATGCTTCTCCACAAATTGCGATCTCTAACGGCATGGAATAATTCATGTGTTGACTTCCCTCCGTGCCGTGACAGAAGACTATGAAGAATTTTTTCACACCATCTCCCTCTATTACCCTTGTCACAAATCTTTCCGGTTGTGGCAACATGTTCCAGTTTTTGTCTTCTCATAATGTGGCCAACAAATTATGATTGCTTCTGTCTGATGTCTTTGCGACTTAGCGTTTCTCAAAATGTCCAGATTGATGATTTTGGTTGTTCAATTAATTTTCAGCTTTCTTATATAAAACCACATCTCCAAGGCTTCTACGGATTGTATCGTCTGTTTACTAATTGCCAAGGATTTGCAGCCGTATGTTAAAATTGGTTTTATGTAACACGCAAGAATTATTCTTCTAACTTTCAAGGACAAGGACTTATTGCACAAAATATTCTTCATTTGATAGAAGGCAGTTTTCGCTTGTCCAATTCTGTTCTGTATCTCTGTGGTGCATCTTTCATCTGATGTTATCTATATGCACAGATATCTGAATTTCTGCACTTGCCCCAAAATAAAACCATTTTCTTTAATTGTAAATTTAGGCACAATCTGTTTCTTTGATATCACCACGACTTCTATAATTCTATTATTCAAGCTAAGACCCATATTTTCCACTTTCTACAACCGCTGTATCTATCACTTCCTGTAGTTCCTTCTTACTCGTCGCTATCTAGACCACTGGTTCTCACCTTTTGTGCCATGCACCTTTTCACCAACCATGCAGGATGTCATTCCCCACTTTCCAGCGACGAAAGAAGAAGAACTTTAAAAAAACAAAACAAAATTGTCAGCCTCAAAAGGTTCAATTTGTATATTCACAGTATTTTATTAACACACCAAATTAATCATATTGCAATAAACAAACAGTTCAAACGTCAAAGAATTGTTACTTAATACACGACACCAGAATGCCAGAATATTGTGCTTCGTCAAACAAAACGCTCAATAGAAAACCAGGATATTGTGCCTGAGCCATTTTGAGTCTGCTAATCTGTAGTCTTAATTTGCTCCCCCCTCCCCCGATCCCCCATGGAACCTCGAAAGATTTCTGGAGATTCCCGCACCTGGTTGCGAATCACTGATCTAGCTAGACGGTATCATCACAAAACGTAGTTATTTATCTTATGTCGCACCACCAGGATTCTGCGCGCGTGCCGCGCGCGCGCACGCACGCACACACCACACACACACACACACACACACACCACACACACATATATATATATATATAGGTCATAGTAGAATGATACAATAATCTACGTGTAACATTATGCTTGTATAGACAATTGTACAATACTCTTATCACTTCCACAAGTTACATGCAATACACTGTGCTAGTGGAGATAAGACAATTAGTAACAGTTATCAGTTTTTTAGCTTCACACATACACGCATGGAACTTCTATGAGCTACATAAGCAGACCAGAAGACAATACTTTCCGTGGCTACACACAACACAGACTGGTTCACATCTTCCACACGAATGCCAGGACATCAGCATCAGGAGTTTATGATTGAGCTGCTGGATTTCTCATAAGCATTTCCTCCGCTGAAGAATAGCCACATGACGTGACCTGACTCCGTAGCTCTTCTACATTCTCCTGGCACAGTAGCGAAAAAAAATCCCGCATAATCTGCCCCGTTCCGGCATCACAAACAGAGTAATATCTGTTTCGCACTGGTATCTGGCTACTGACACACTGAAAAATAACAGAAAAAGTAGTACATTCGTCAATTTTGTACGCATATTGACCACTTCAGAATGTGATGTCCTGCGAGTGTAACAGTATCCCCAAGCAGCCTAATGTGTTAAAACTACCAATGGTACAGATTCTAAAATATAAATTCACGTTGTCAGTGAAAGATTAACTTCAGATTAAATGCATGAGATTTCATGAGCCTGTGTCATTACTCATGTGATAACGGCAATGTATAAAGCAATCATGTCTACATTTAAGGAAACACATTCATCATAATGTTTTAGATGAAACAAGTGATATTAATGTCCAGCAATTAAACGTGAGTCATTGCTGACCGGTCAGGTGGCCATGTCTCGAACTTTTCTTGACTCAGAAGATTTGTTTACAACTACAGCTAGGCTCTCAAATCGACCAAGTGACAACTGTGTGGTTGTTTGATACATCTTCGAGGAAATGAGATGCAATTACTGCCTCAAATAAGTATACACTTCTGAACTGTTGCCCGCAAATATAATAATCTTCCTGCACAGTCCTACTGTGGTTTTGTGAAACATCATGACAGTAGTGCTATAGTCCCGTTTACATTGTGTTTTCCTATATATAAAACATCCATATCTCTGTAACGAACTGAGGGGAAGAAAATATGAGATTTAGCAAATAACCTTATCCTTATGTATACCTAACAAAAAATTTGTTTTTGTTCTGGAGATTGTACAGCAGATTTCAATGTTTGTTTATATGCGGTATATAATTTACGGGTCATAGATGAAGAGCATATTATGAAATTTGTTACATCTTCACACGAAAACATCAGCGTTCAATAGTGAAATTTTTCGTACTACACGAAAATAACAAAAACCTCACGTAGTTGAACGGGAGTGTTCAGAGGTGTCCTCAATAATTCTATCGATAATGGGTGTTTTCATGAAACGTGATTATTTTATAAATCTTACCATTTACGCTTACATCTAAATTGTGTGAATATTGTTGAATGGGATTGAATGTGAAATTGTGTGCACTTCAAAGCATCGCTATGAAGTGTACACATATTTTTGCCAAGTACTGACAACAGGAAACTGTTTCATACTATTACAAATCTCGAGAAAAGAACATGTCCATGCATTGGGTTTGGTCTTTCGTCGTTGGGTTCAATAATCTGGAATGAAACCACCATACAATAAGCAAACAGTAGGCAGAAAGGCAAATTTAGGTAGCTTTCACAAGGATGTCATAAGGCGAGCTGTTTTAAAAATGCTGGATACCAAGAAACAGTGACTGTAAGAAAACGTAGGGTTTTGTTGAGAAGAACAACGACATAGAGCTATCCAAAACAATTTGTGGAAAATTATAAGCACATTAGTGCTGTAACGTTTAGAAGGTTCAAGAGAGGTAGAAATATCATTTGCGAGCACCGGCCTTAGGAGCCATGAGAAGCAAATACCTACGTGAAATAAAGGAATGCGCAAAGAAATTATGACGTAGTGTAGTTCGATGAAACCTGGATCAATGCGCACCACATAAGTGACAAGGAATGGCAATCAGTGGATGGAAAAATAAAGCGATGTGTACCAGTAGTAAATGACATCATTTGGTCTTAGCCCATGCTGGTAGTACGCATAATGGCTTACTAGGACAGAACATCCTTGGAGCAAGATGGCGGGACATTTTTTCGTCCCTTAGAACGGAAAGTGTGTTTGCTAAATGTTTGTAGTTAAAGTGTGTTTTTCGTGGTGGAATGAAGTTCGGACCGTGCAACGGAGTTCGTGCACGCGCGCCCGTACTCCCTTCAACATATCATCGGCGTCCGGTGGCGATATTTAAACCAAAAACGACAACCAGGCGACGAACGGCAAGGGCACAGCGTGGGAAAAGAGCACGCCCACACAGGAAGCGGTTAAAGTGTGACAGATTGGGCATCGGACACGTTCGAGTACTGTACTGGAATTGTGCATCATTTAGTCAACGCCGACCCATTCTCGAAAAACTACTGTACGGAAACGATATTTTGGTCTTACAAGAAACACAGCTCGGCAACGGAACAGTCAATGTCCCAGGGTTTCAGGGCTTCTATAACAGGCGGCACCTCGGACAGGTCATTCTGGTCCACGACAACATACTGGTGTCTGAGATCGATATGTCCGCCTGGAACAGTGATGCCCTGCAAGTGCAGGCATTAAGAATAATGACGCCAATGCAGATTGTAATCGTGAACGTTTATGCGTGTAATGGGAAGGTCTACGTTCGACAATGGCAGAGTTTGTTCGATATGGATGAAAGACATATCATCTACTGTGGGGACTTCAATGCCAGAGGCAGTCAATGGGGGAATAGCATCACTAATGGGCAGGGAGAAGATCTGGAGGACGCCCTGGCGTCTGCTGCCCTAGTCTGTCTGAATGATGGGAAGGTCACTAGGATAGCCACTCGACCAGGTGATTCTGACAGCATCATTGACTTGGCTCTGGTATCGCCCACCATCGCACCAAGGTGCCGGTGGGGAACACTGGGATACCATGACAGTGACCACTACACTTGTATCATCCTGATCAAGAAAGACAGGGCTAGGAATCAAGGAAACAAGACAAATGCCTTCCCGTAAGACAACACTGGTCAAGACGCCAAAAGCAAGATCAGAAGAAGAAAACTAACTTCCTCCCGCAGGAGACAAGAAAGATGGTTGCAACCACCATGGTGGAATGCAGAGGTTGAGAAGGCATGGCTAGGAAAGAGGCAGGCTGTCAAAGACTGGCAAAAAGCTAGAAAAGCTAACATGCCACAAGGTGAGTTGGCGAACCTGAAGACTGAGGTCCATAGGACGATGACTTTATTCAAATCCTGCGCCAAACAGGCCAAGGCCGAGAAATGGGGCAAGTTCTGCATGAAGGTATTCTCCGAACGATCTCGTACGACATTCTGGTGCCTTCATAAGAGCGTGAACGGTGCTGCACAACGTGGGGGTATTCCAGACTTTCAAGGCACATACCTCACATGGAAAAAGTCGGATGCGGATAAAGGTAAGCCCCTTCTTGCACTCTACATAGAGCAGACTGAACAGAAAGACGAGCTCACCAGACAGAGTGTCGCTTGCCGTCCCTGGAGGAAAGTGGACTCGACAAGCACACCTTTAATATCCTTCTACTATTGGAACAATTGTATGACTTTTGTCTACACTCCTCCTTTCTGTCTTCCATACACTATCTCTCTCTCTCTCTCTCTCTCTCTCTCTCTCTCTCTCTCTCTCTCTCTCTCTCTCTCTCTCTCTCTCTCTCTCTCTCTCTCTCTCTCTCTCTCTCTTAATCCTTCATAACATACCCTGACAACAGTTTCCTCCAACAATTAATAACATGTTTATTGTTGAAAACTATGTCAGTTGTATGTATTGAATGTGTATATGTGGTTGGTAATGTCTGCTAGTGTGAGTGCAAGATAGGACTCTGGAATTCGTATGTGCCGTATACTTTCTCCCGTTTTCATCCGGCCATGCCACAAGACGTCACACATATAATTGGACAGCTCTCACCCTGGATGCTCCGTTCTGCTCGAGTCTGGAGGTAAATCCGTTATTGAAAAAAAAACAACTGTTCACCACTGGATCACCGTAAATTAATGTGATCACGGTAAGTCTTATGCCTAGAACGAGTTTTCTTTGATTATTATTTAGTTAATAAATCCATCATGGAAAACACATCGCTACTGTCTAGCACTGTCTATTGTTACTGCAAACGTTCTACACACGGTCTTCAGTTATTTTATGAACACCTTTTGTACGCATGGAAACTCTTCGTGAATGATTCCTTTGTTTCTTTATATTAATTTACAGTGTCAATATTTTCAGTTCTAGGTCATCCTGCCTTTTTATAATGACAGTTCTTTCCATGGTTTTCTAAACTTTCTCTGCACAAGTGAAGTGCCTTTATAAATTGAAAGTCCTTTCCCTGGTTTATCAACAAGACGAAACTGTCTCTTCTCTGATATGTCAGGAGGTGTATTGGAACCTGTGAGATATATATTTAATCAGGTGATATGAGTCTGCTTCATACTAATTCTTATGTGAGTGCCTTTCTCCAGCCGTAATGAAAAGCTTCCGAAAGATACTCTGACATAAGACAGTAGAATTCACTAAAGTCTAAACTATTCGCTTAATAGAAAGAAATGGTAAACGCTAAGCACAAACACCTATTTCCCTATGCTAAACTATTACGCCAAGGTTAGTTTACCTTATATATATAATTTATGTTAATCCAAGAATTGAAATCTATCAGCACATAAACACTTCTATCCCATCGCCTTTAAACAATAAGGGATGATTTCTTTACTATTTCAGGATACATAAATCCAGTTTTCCGTCCAGTTTGGTAGCACACACTAAAACAGAAAACAAGTGTCCACCAATTTATACCGAGTGTCCAATTCTCTATTATTTTTGATCAACAATGAAATTTGCCGTAATTCCCCACATCAAAAGTCTGTGAAGTCACGTAGTCGTTAGTTGCCCGCTCCCTTCCGTTCCTCCGCTGGTCCCCGCGTTTTTCCCCTACGCTCGTACCTCAAAGAGTCCTAACTCTTTGATCACCGTCTTCGTGCGTTTTCACGTTCTCGAAGTCTCCGCGTCGTTCAGTCCGTTAATATCGCTGGTCAATGACTCCTCACACTGTATCCTATTTTATACCAGTCGGTCAATAACCCACATTTCGTCCTCGCTCAAAACTGAAGGCTTGATTGTTATTCTGACTCACGGTCCATAATTTTCCATTCTCATATATTGCAATTTTATATGTAAGTTGTCAAGGAATCACGAAACTAACAGTTTCCCGTGACACAGAGGACCACAACGACACTCTCTCAGTGGTGCGATGGGGTCGGGACAGACGAAGAATACATAATCACAGCTGAGACAATACGTGCGATGCTCAAGAAATCACCTAACAGCGCCTCAGGCCCTGACGGCATCCGATATCGTGACCTACTGGTGATGTCAGATGATGACATGGAAGAACTGGACAGAGAATTCAACACCAGTATCCAGAGGGGTCAGATCAAAGAGGAATGGTTACACAGCTACTTGCTGCCACTGCCAAAACCGAACAAAGACCATTCCAAGATAAGCGGCTACAGAATCATTACGATGCAGAACACTGCCGGCAGGCTACTGAAGAAAATTGTAGCACACAGACTTGCTTGTGGCTTGCAAAAACTCGGCTGCTTCCCGCCCACACTTGGAGGATACAGACGTAACAAAGAGTCATGGCTGAATGCGGCGGTCTTTGCTCAAGATGTTTACGAAGGATTTCAGGTCAGAGAAGAGACATGTGCGGCCGCCATAGACTTAGAGGATGCATACAATAGAGTATCCTTCGAGCACTTGGTGCAAGCCCTCCTTAGACTGAAAGTGCACCCTCACCTTGTACGATGAATAGCTGCAGGCCTTCTCCAAAGGAAGGTGGTGCTATGATGCGGGAGGTGGTCTTCTGAACCGAAAACGATATGTCCAGGATTGCCGCAGGGTTCACCATTGTCACCAGTACTATTCAACGTGTATACGGTGCCGATCACTGAACAACAGTTGGACGGGAGGGGTAGGACTCTGTCATTTGCTGATGTAATTCTCATGTATCGACAGGGTCGAGATAGACAGGCGGTTGCCAATGATATGCAGGGCGAACTAGATCGAATTTCCTCATGGGGTGCTGATGCCGGTGCCCTTTCAACCCTGCAAAGGCTTCGGTTACATAGTTCTCCCTAAACAACCATATTGTGAACACAGACTTGCCGGCAGTGAGAACGGATGGGAGCGTTTTGAGTAGAGCCCAGTCGATGACATATCTTGGCGTGAGGCTTGATCGTAGCCTGTCTTTCAGAGATCATGTCGATTATGTCATAACGAAAGCTCGAAAAGGTTTGTCAGCAATGAGAGTCATGGCGACTACCAATATCGAGCAAAGACTTCTAATACTTCTGTTCCAAAGACTGGTGCTTTCACTCATCGAGTATGCCTTGGCCATTCTTATTGTCAGCCCTACACAGACTGGAAAACTTGAAAAGGTACAAAACGAGGCCATGCGCATCATTTTGGGCTGCACGAGAGATACCTTCTTGACTTCCCGATAATGAACCACAAGATCAAGATCTGGAGAGCTCGTGCATACTGGGATCGTGCCGATGTTATTAACGTTCTTAAAGACATGTCGAGAATAGAAGACTTTGACGTCAGTGAATCCACATCGCTGTCCAGGATGAAAGACTTGGAAGTAAGAATTGACACGGCCAGACACGAGAGGTACATCGGGAAAACGAGGTGCCTCGTTAACCAATACAGAACTGGCACTATTAGCCACCCAACGTTGATGCTTATGATGGGGGGAGGGGGGAGGATCTGAGCACCTATGGACCTGTCCGGAGTGCAATGAAGATACCCCAAATGATAACTGATAACTGATAATGGCTTACTACAGAATGCTAAACTCGTGTTCATATCAAATCATACAGACAATAGGAATTATCATAATGAGACGAATGGCAATGTATTTAGAGATTGGCTCGTGTATACAGTGCTTCCATCCGTAGATAGACCGTCTTGTTTAATTATGGACAATGCATCTTATCACAATGTTGTTGTCCACGAAGACAAAATGCCTACGGCATCGAGCACAAATGAAGCAATAAAGATATGGCTCCGAAGGGAAAACATACAATTTCCAGAAACGTATTTCAAGCTACGAGGGTAAGTTAACCAAACCACGTTTTCACTTCACATTCAACTTTGGCGTCACTCGCGAAATGTCTCCCGCCAAGGTGAGTTTTTCAGTGGACTTAGCCCCTAGCGATTTCCCGTAAAGCGGTGCATAGCTGGGTAGAAAAAGTTACGAGGGCGAGTCAATAAATACGTCACACAGTTCTGTGGGATGGCAGGTAAATGAAAACAAAGCACACAGTTCTACGCTGCCGGTTTGGGAGGACTAATAAAACGATGTTACAAATGCATCAATGTTGGTGGAAATTATGTTGAGAAATAAAAGGACAATGTATGTATACAAATATACTGGTTTCAAGTTGTTATCATAGTTAGTTATTTTTCTACAGCCATTTGTGACTTACTTATTAACTTACCCTCGAAGAATTGTTTTCCCTTGTAAAACAGACGCAAAAAAAGCAAGAAATATCAAATCGACAAGTTGATAGAAGAGAATGGCCAAAAGTACTTGAGACTTCCGCCGTACCATTCTCATTTACACCCTATAGAACTTGTGTGGACTAAAATTAAAGGACAGGTGGCAGCTGACAATACTACATTCAAATTGTCTGACGTCAAGATACTAACCCAGTCCGCGCTATTAAATATTCATAAAAGTTACTGGAATAAATGTGAGGACCATGTATTGAAAGAGCAAGGTTACTATTGGAGAAAGGATGGATTGAATGTTATGCAACCGAGAGCAGTCATCAACCTACTGGAGTCGTCCGACACAGATTAAGATCTGGGTAGATAGCAGACATTAATCCACATGCACGCCTACTGGGATATTTTGCTCCAACTATTCAGAAGAATTGCAGGTCATAAACATTACAGCATCGGCACAAACAATACCACGTGTCAATGACAGCACACTGTATTCCACACTGATGAATTTTCAGTTCCACAAGCCATCAACGGTGACAAACAACTGGCATTAAAAAAAACAAAAACACTAAGCGCATTGAATACCGGGCAGAAGAGTAATATTGCGGTGGAAACTGACATATTGTGGCACAACATGAAGCGTTAGAACAAACAATTTTTGTCTAATGAGGGGACAACACGCGAACATACGAATCAATCTATAAACTTCAATGAAAAGAAGACCAACATCTTGGCCGTTAAGAAGGAAGCCCACTACACGGACAGTCACAAGTATATTTGTCGTGCAAAACAGGTAATCATATTCCGTCTCTGGACACTAAACAGCAGAGTAGACAATCTTTCACGAAGACTCAAAACGGTTCTGTCACCCATGTGCACGTGTGAACAAACTACACAGACAGCTGAACAGATCCTTAAAATTGACACATGATGACTAAATTGCGGTATCATCTCTGGTCACTCCATACGCATATTAACGCACAGCTGTTTGGAAGCTTTCACGAACTCCATATAAAAAGCTAAATGCATCCTAGTAACATGACTCCTTGTGTACACATTATTAACCAGCAGCTGAAGAAACAAGAAGGAAATGAAAAATAAGGTAAGAAATATATTCCTTCTACTTTCCTGTTCCATTTCCATTTCGATTCCACATTATTTACCCATGCCTCTGTAAATTCTCTGTCTTTACTAATATTACACTTGCACCCACTTCCATACGAATCTGGATACGCCTTGTGTCGTCACCCGAATTGACGTGCATTACTGTAAAACAAGTTTGTTAGCGTGAATTCACTACATTTTCGCCAAAACATCAAAGAAATGTCGCCGCTTTCCATGATTTAAGTTGCCTTTGGACCTATCAAAGACATATTCCTTGGGTGGGGTTAAATATTTCATACAACAGGCAGTTTAAAAAAAAAAAAAAAAATTGAACGTGAATGAGGGCAATCATTTGTAAACGTACTATACGCAAGTCAAATTTTTCATTAGAGTAACTATAATTACAAACTGTGAACACAGCAACATTTATTATGTTAGGGAATGGCTGAGATATGCTATTATGTGAACAATAGTGCGAAGTATAAGCATGACTTTAGTTTATTTTGTCATTTATATTTAATTAAACAATTAATAATTACTGTGCCATTAACACCTTCACACAACACATTAGACCAGTGGTTCTCAGCCTTTTTGGCACATGCACCCCTTCACCATATGTTTAAAATGTCATCCCCCCTTTCGTATTTCCTCCCTATAAATCCCCTCCACCCCCCGCCCCTACATAGTGTACCTAAAAATAGAATCTAAATTTAGTAACACATACTAGAACACGTCTAGACGTCTACATAAAACATGATTTGCGGGCTACTGATGTTACAAAACAAATTTCAGAAGGACGAGAAGTACAGAACCGCAAAGTATGCAGGAAAACAATATTAAATAATCGGTTCTTGTATTAACGCGATCTTGAAATAATCTTAATTCCCCCCTGGAAACCCTAAAATTCCCCCCTTTGAGAATCACTGCATTGGACGGAATGCCTGCTACCGCATGGTCTCAGTGTCCAGCAGTAAGATTTAGATATGTGCATCTTTTCCATGTTTCTAACCTCAGATTTAGATCTGTGCATCTTTTCCATATTTCTAACCTCAGATTTAGATATGTGCATCTTTTCCATATTTCTAACCTCAGATTTAGATATGTGCATCTTTTCCATATTTATAACCTCAGATTTAGATATGTGCATCTTTTCCATGTTTCTAACCTCAGATTTAGATATGTGCATTTTTTCCATATTTCTAACCTCAGATTTAGATATGTGCATCTTTTCCATGTTTCTAACCTCAGATTTAGATGTGTGCATCTTTTCCATGTTTCTAACCTCAGATTTAGATATGTGCATCTTTTCCATGTTTCTAACCTCAGATTTAGATATGTGCATCTTTTCCATGTTTCTAACCTCTTTTTTCTCATCCTTCTTTCTTTCCTTTATATAAGATATTTTCAATCGCTAAAGAAGCTGTGTAGTGGCAACAGTTTACCCCATAAAAACACATATTGCTCCGCTCAAGTACATACTTGCATGCTAAGGTTTGTAAGGTTTCCCGGGGTACACGATTTTGAGTTTGTAGATTGACAACTTGGTTGACTCCCTGGTTGAAGGTGTTGTAGCAAGCTCTTATTACTGGCGTGCTCAACAGGCAACGGATGTTTCGACGCAGATCTGAAATTATTGAAGATGACTAGTTAATAAAGTAGCCGTTTATACCGGCTCCGTTGGGAAGGGGTTACGGACGCAGTTCGTAATCCTGCATACCCGTGTTCGAAACACATCTGTGTTGGTTTTTTATGAAATGGTATAGGTGCTGGTCGTTCAGAAATCAATGTCAAACTACTGAATGTAAAACTGACCAGTAATCACGAACAGCCAAAATATGCTGGGGTTGACTGCAACGTTTTGTAAAGGACATGCAACTAACTTTTGTTTATACAGTCGGCATAAGATATAAAACAACTGCATTTCGCTATTTGTAAATGTTTTGTTTTCAAGTCATCCTATGAATGATTGTGGCAAATGCTGTATTTAGCCTGCAATTCTGTGTGCTTGTAGCGCTAGAATATTAACAAAAATAAGAATTATAATCATATTGTCGCCATTTTTTGTGACAAGGTGTGGCATAACGCAGCCAACATTATTCATTTTATCAACACATGCCGCAAAAAGAGGAAACAACATTAAAAGAAATTGACTTCACAAACGCAATTGGAGATTGGGACTTGAGACTTAACATCGAAACTGGAACTGAACAAGTGACAAATGACGTGGATTCTTAGAAGGATTTCATCAGACCAAGCTCGGAAAACTCATTGGATGAGAAAACCACCTGACCCGCCTTCGCGCCAGTGCATAATTAGCATATATCCCATTTCATCAGAAATGTTAATCAGCCCGCACTTTTGTCTGAACTCGCTCCATGGACGGATGTGAGAAGATTGTGTGACCAAAAATTCAATGGACAAGGCAAAAGTCTGGATCCGAGGTACGTTTGTTAGCCCTTGATTAGACTAAGAACCCGATGTATCAAGTATCAAGTAACGTAAACCCATGTTTGTGATGTCAATTGAAATGTATGATTATTAATTAAAACCTCAGAAATGTAAAAATGCTCGACTGTAGATTCTAATGACGCAAAGCCATTCCCGGGCAGAATATTCTCTTCGATGAAACTGCCAATCTCTGATATTCTTAAAGATAATTATTAACTTTAGGAAGTGCATTACACTATTACATTCTATTCTAAACAACTGTGAGAAGTGATGATTCGAAAGCAATCTTGTGCATTTCACCAGAAACATTGTAAAAGATGCTATCACTGTCTACAGCTGAAATGACAGTTCGTGTACTAGAACAAGTGCCTTGTTCTAAAACAGACTTATCTATGCCTATTTACGATCTAGAAAGCTGAAAGTGAAATCAATCTTTCCTTTCTCCTTTGTCTATAGAATTAATAGGGTTTGGCGAAATAAATATTTATATTTATGTCAAATTTAATTAGATAAGAGCACTTAGGAACTGCAATACATGAGAAAGTTGTGCTTCGCGGAACACCATCACGCGAAGTGAACTTAACTCATTACTCAACATAACTTAAAACACAACACCACTCAACACCACTCATCACCACACAACACAACACTCAACATCACAACAACAACAGGTAATGGAAGAGAGTTATTAGACACAAGAAGAAGAAGTAGTTAATTGGGAAAACACAGAGAATTATTTATACACATTGTGAACACCATTGAGTAGAAGAAATGTTATAAATGTATGTCATTTATTTACATGCATCTTGACACCTTCTCACTCTTGTCATTGTCTCACTGTACACGTTCACTGACCCCAGGTCAAATGAAGATTTACATACAGCAGGAACAAGTTGATACAAGGCGTACACAGTGTGATAAACTCTGACCACCCCAAATTAACCCAACACTAGCTTAGAGAGAAAAAGGAGGGGAGGGGAACTAGTTCCTACTTCAGGAATTTAGGTTCTTTTACCTACTTTTAAAAGATTGTATTGGTAGGATTGTATATATTTATGTGAATACTCATCAGTGATCTTGGTGGCTACATACCAACAACCACCCAACACATCAGCAAACTAACCACCTAAATCAGACCTGAGAGAGGGAAGCCGAGAGAAAGAGATGAACCACAAGTGAGATGGAGGATGACTTCGCTATGAGCAGAGCATGGGGAGGCCTTCAGTGGAGCTATACGGGCAGACCTGAAGTGGATCCATCAGTCAATGGACCCTGGCTTACCTAATCTTCCAGTCACCAGGTTACATTTTCCTTGGTACACACCACACCCAATTTCAGGAAAATAATAGTTAATTGTTGATGCAACACTATCATACTTAATATGTACAACATCAAAATGTTTACTATGTTTTCACACTTGTTGACATCTCATATATTGATGCTTGTTATTGATTGTCTGGGACAATGGTCCAATGTGCAACTGTTCTATTACTTTGTGTAAATCACAATAGAGATGTATGTACTGACCAGAAGGCTCAGGCCAGTCAATAAATGATTAACATGAATTGACCTTCTGTTAATTTGTCAAGTTCAAACCTATCTGTCAACAACTTCTTTGTACATCATGTTGTCAAAATCTAATGTGATTGATTATGTGTTTGATTGTTAAAAGATAAATTAACTCATAATGACTTACTAAAATGGGGAAATAAAAAGACTCTAGACCTATCAACTGCTCAACATCCATGTTTTCTTCATCTAAATCAGGCTGAGAAAATTCTCCTGACTTTCCTCAGATTTGATAAACTAAAAGGGGGCTCCAGAGCTAAAGAATCATTGGAGAAGGGGCAGATTCCCAATTAGTAAATTACCATTCTTACCAGGGCCATAATCTATATCTCCTAGACAATACTTAACAAAACGAGGCCTGCAGATAACTCAAGGTTCATATTCTGGGGTTATTGAAGATAGAAGAGGATGGGGCTCTACATCTTTTGTTAGAGATGGGGCATGCACTACAGTGATCTCCCACTCCCTTCAAAAATATATGACACAAGGTATGAGAAGAAATAAATTGGAGAACTTGGTGACAACTGGCATGATTGAGATGAAAATAACAAGGGGGAGGCAGAGAAGTAAATTCTTGGATGGCTTGCCCACGTGGTATGGTCGAAACAAGAGAACTGAGCTGATCCACTACTCTGGTGATCGTGTGAGATACGAAACATGTATAACAGAGTCTCTCTAGTGGGGGATTTGGCTTGGTGTGCAATGGGAAGATTATAGGCACGGATGAGCACATCGCTAAGGGGTAACTAGGGGTTGTCATCCTATGACAAGGGTCTAGGGAACGTAAGTTAGTTGTGACCATACCACCGGACCATAAGGTCGCATGAAGCTTTTGGGACACCAACAGGAATGTTGTAAATTTATTTCGAATACTTGTACTTAAGGATTTTGAATTTGTAAACTGACGCTACAATAAACAACTACGCCAAACTACTGATGGAGTTAGATTCTCGTCTATCCTTACAGTCAGTCGTCTGAATGACATCGCCTACCTCCTGCATCTGTTACACATGACCGCCCATGCTTATCGGCTTGGCACATAATGATGATCGCCATGACCTGTGTGACAAAAGCTTGTCCAAGAAATATATTTAGCCCTGATCAAAGGCTATTGTTAGTTAGTTAGTTAGTTAGTCGACAGATCATCCTCATTGCACATCGAACCATTCAGTCCATAAGTGCTCGGATCCCCTCCTCAGCAAATCCCGCAGCGTGTAGCGGCTAACGACGCCAGTTCTGTGTTGGTTTATCAATCTTCTTTGGCTTCCTGCGTAGTGTTCTTGTTTGGCCACCCCTCTTTTAATTTGCTGCTCTCGCAGTCTGGCCATTGTTGTAGATTCACAGTCATCACTTGGTTCTCGCAAAAGTCTTACTTCTCGTAGAGCATTCAGAATGTCAGCCTGGTCCATGGCGCGTCCGCCCTCCACAGTAGCCTCACCTGCGAGCTTGTCAGCCCGCTCATTTCCTTGTACTCCCGCATGCCCTGGCACGAAGATGAAACTAATATTTGCCAGCCGAGACCGCTCCAGAGGCAGCAACCATTCTCTTCGGATCGACCCCTCCTCTATCCTCTTGATCATGTTCATTGAGTCGCTAAGGAAACAAGCCCTAGTGAATGTCTGTGTCTCGAGCCAGTTATTGCTTTACTTACTGCCATGACTTCCATGGTCAGGCTACTTGTGGTTTCAGTGAAAGCACCAGAGTCCTCCTTCACAATTCTCCCTCCGGCCCGAGCTGTAAAGGCCCATGAGTTTCTCACATGTCGGACGACCGACCCATCTGTGTAGATGACCGCGTCACCGTCTAGCGAATTCTCGAAAATCAACGCTTGTACTTCAGCCTCAACAGCAGCCGGATTTTCTTGTCTGCATTTTCTATCTAGTTGGATGCAAACTGAAAAGGATGTGCAGAAGTCTGTTGGCACTTGCACCCACTCCTCGCCAGGTTCTAAGTCCTCAAGTGAACACACCTGTTGAAGAATGTCTTCAGCCTTGACCCATCCACGACCGTCCTCTTTTTAACCTGCTGCCCTTCACCTTCATAATTTCACTATGCAGTGGATGTTGTGTGTTTGCGTTAATTCTGAGGTAGGCGCGTGCCCTGCAAACTTGTATTCTCTCTTCAATGGTTGGAAAATCAAGAAGGTAGCGCATCGCCCTGCATGCTGTATCTCTTGTACATCCAAGAATAATGCGCATAGCTTCATTCTGTATCCTTTCCATCCTTTCTATCTGCTTATGGCTGAGAGTCAGGATTGCCATTGCATACTCCAAACAGACATGACCCGCCCCTCGTACAGAAGACATAGATGGCGCTGCTCACAGTTTGCTGCCGCCATCACCCGCATCGCAGCCAAACCCCGCTTGGCCTTAGTTATCACCTGGTCTATGTGCACATTATAAGCAAGGCTTCGATCAAATCGTATCCCCAGGTAATTCATTGCCTGCGTTCTTTCCACCGTCTCTGAACACAGCATTACAGTTGGTGTTGAAGTGTTGACAATATGATTATTCAACGAGAACCAAGTCACTGTTGCCTTTGTTGGGTTGACCATTGCCCCAGCTTCATCACACCAAGTACCTATGCGATTGAGTTCGGTTTGTAGTTCCACAGCAACCTCCTCTCTATCCTTACCCTGACGATACACTAAAACATCATCGGCATATGACAATGTCCTGCCAGGTCCAGTGATCTGCTCACTGGTGATTCTCACTGTGTAGGCGTTGAACAGTACCGGAGATAATGGTGATCCCTGTGGTAGGCCAGGATATATTGTTGTTGGTTCCGACGTCCAACTGCCACATCTAAAAACTACTTTCCGTTGGAAGAGGGCTGCAGCGATCCAACTAAGGAGGAATGGACTTACGTTTAGTTCAAGAAGCTGAAACATTAAAAAATCCAGTGGTACTCTGTTGTATGCGTCCTCAAGATCAATCGCTGCAGCAAGGGTTTCAGTGCTTGAGTGGAAACCTTCATAGACATCATGGGCAAAGACTGCTGCATTGGTCCAGGTTTCTCTCTTTGGACGGTACCCACCCAGGGTAGGTGGGAAAATACCTTGCCTCTCTAGCTGGCTTGATATTTTCCTGGCAATTACCTTCTCCAGCAGCTTGCCTATTGTATTCTGCATGGTTATAATTCGATATCCCTGAATTTTTTTGTGGTCTTTGTCAGGCTTCGGCAAGGGATCAGATAGCTGTGTAACCAATTCCTCCTTGATGCTAGCACTCCCTATACTGTTTGTTGTACATGTCTGCTAGTT